>JABWPP010000049.1:27553305-27728305 GCA_016920855.1 Puya raimondii
GGTTTTGGTTTTTTTTTTTGGGGGGGGGGGGGGGGGGGTTTTAAACAAATTTTTTTTTTTTGGGGGGGTTTTTTTTTTTTTTGGGGGGGGGTTTTTTTTTTTTTTGGGGGTTTTTTTTTTTTTTTTGGGGGTTGTTTTTGGGGTTTGGGTTTTTTGTTGGGGGGGTTGTGGGGGGGGGGGGGGGGGTTGGGTTTTTTTTGGAAAAATTTTTTTTTTGGGGTTTTGGGGGGGGGGGGGGGGGGTGGGGGGGGTTTTTTTTGGGGTTTGGGTTTTTTTTTGGGGGGTTGGGTTTGGGGGGTTGGGGGGTTTTGGGGTTTGGGGGGTGAGTTTTTGGGGGGGGGGGGGGGGGGGGGGGGATTGGGTGGGGTTTTGTTTTGGGGGGGTTTTGGGGTGTTTTTGGGGGGGTGGGGGGTTTTTTTTGGGTTTTTTTTTTTTTTGGGGGGGGGGGGGGGGGGGGGGGGGGGGGGGGGGGGGGGGGGTTGGGGGGGGGTTTTTTTTGGGGGGGGGTTTTTGGGGTTTTTTTTGTTTGGGGGGGTTTTAATTGGGGGGGGGGGGGGGGTTTTTTTTTGTTGGGTTGGGGTTTTTGGGGGGTTTTTTTGGGGGGGGGGGATTTGTGGTTTTTTTTGGGTGGGGGGGGGGGGGGGGTTTTGGTTTTTTGGGGGGGGGGGGGGGGGTTTTTTTTTTGGGGGGGGGGTTTTTGGGGGGGGGTTTTTTTTGGGGGGGGGTTGGGGGGGGTGGGGTGGGGTTGGGGTGGGGGGGTTTTTGGGGGGGGGGGGGGGGGGGGTTTTTTTTTTTTTTGGGGGGGGGGGGGGGGGTTTTTTGGGGTTATGGGGGGTTTTGGGGTTTGGGGGTTTGGGTTTTTTTTTTGTGTGGGGTTTTTTTTTGTTTGTGTTGGGTTTTTTTTTTTGGGGGGGTGGGTTTGGGGGGGTTGGGGGTTTTTGGGGGTTTTTTGGGTTTTTGTTGGGGTTTTTGAGGATTTTTTTTTTTTTTTTTTTTTGTGGTTTTTTGGGGGGATTTGGGTTTTTTGGTTTTGGGGGTGTTTTTTTTTTTGGGGGGGGGGGTTTTGGGTTTTGGGGGGGGGGGGGGGGGGTTTTTTTGGGGGGGGTTTTTTTGGGGGGGGGGGGGGGGGGGGGGGGGGTTTTTTTTTTTTTTTGGGGTTTTTTGGGGTTTTTTTTTGTTGGGGGGGGGGGGTTGTGGGGGGGGGGGGGGGGGGGTGTTTTTTTGTGGGGGTTTTGGGGGTTTTTTTTTTTGGGGGGGGTGGTTTTTTTTTTGTTGGGGGGGGGGGTTTGGGGGGGGGGGGGGGGGGGGGGTTTGGGGGGGGGGGGGTGTTTGGGGGGGGGGGGGGGTTTTGGGGGGGGGTTTTTTTTTGGGGGGGGGGGGGGGTGGGGGTTGTGGGGGTGTGTGTTTGTTGGGGGGGTGTGTGTGTGACAGTGTTAATTCTTTAGTTTGCTGCTATTTGTGTTCTTCTGCACCTGTATGATCTGTTTGTCTTTCTTGTAGAGAGCAATATACTAATATAATTTTTACATTAATCGTTTTTTTTTTTTTTTTTTTTTTGAGAGAAAGGTAGCACGCTACCCGCTTCGTTTATTTCTTTTAGAAATAAACTTAGCTGAAAATGTGAATCAACTAGGATTCGAACTTGGGACCTCGGGTACCAACCATCAAGCCCTTTGCCACTTGCGCTAGGGACGGTCGGTATTTTTACATTAATCGTTAAAATTAGAATTCTAGTCATTATATAGAGTACAAAAGTTTTTTTATTTATTAGTTTAAATTTTTGGATAAATTGTTTTTAATTAATTTGAGTCGTTTCTAAGTCCTAGTAATTAATTTTAAGAGGTTTTTGGGCATATTTAACTATCTCTACCCCACACAATATGATAAGTTGTTTCTAGTTAAGGTATCCGATCATTTTTTTTTTTTTTTTTTTTTTTTGATAGAAAGATAGCACGCTACCCGCTTCGTTTATTTCTTATAAAAATAAACTTAGCTAGAAATGTGAATCAACTAGGATTCGAACTCGGGACCTCGGGTACCAACCACCAAGCCCTTTTGCCACTTGCGCTAGGGACGGCCGGTATCCGATCATTTTTTTAGTTTAAAAAAATGGTAATTGAGTACTGCTTTAAAAAGAATATCATGTTGCAGTTTCAGTTTGTTCATTTGATCTTCGCGAAGAAATTACTCTTCAAGATTTGATTGTTAAAAAGGGTAAATTATACTTTTGGTCCTCAAACTATGATTAGCATTAAAACTTTCTCAATTGTTACAATTAAGTCTCACAACCCAATATAGTTGACTAAATATTGGTCAATTATTATTGTAGATGTAATATAGCATCTTAAATATAATCGCATGATCAATCACAATACTTATATTATTTCCACAATAATAACTTTTCAATATTTAGCCAATTAAATTAGGTTGTGGGATTTGATTGCAAAAATTCGAGAAGTTAGAGTAAGAAATGACAAATTAAAGTTTGAGAACACAAGTGTCACACGACTTATGGTTTGAGGACGAAAAGTGTAATTTATTCTAGTTAAAAATTAAATGTAACTAGCAGCAAATTGGTGGGCGATTTAAACAGAAGAAAATAAGGTTATCTTTAGAAAAGCAAACTCTTATCCTTTTTCTACCTACCTCACTCACATAGCTTAATTCATTTTCTTAATGAATGAAGTAGGTAGCATGTTACACTCCTCTAATAATAAATGTAATAACTCTGGTCATTATTTTTGTCCACAAGAGTGACTTTGGAAATGCAAGAAGATACATCTAAATAGCTAGTGCACATCCTTTATTATCATTTTATAATTATTTGGCTTATGTTAATTGTTGTAAATTGATGGAATGTATATCTAGGAGAATAGTTATACCAAAAATTAAAGTTCGAGTGATAAATATAACGTTTTAAAATTTAAATAATTATCAACAAATTGGCGAAAGTTCAGATTGCTTTGATGTTGAAAATTTTAGCATCGATAACTGTAGCTAAAATGACAGCAGATGTAGAAATATGACTAAATAGAAATTAATGGTAACTACATATCCTTGCTCAAACTAGGCCATTTCTTCATCTTTATGGCAGTCAAAAAAAAATGCTTGCTAGCCAGCTAAGGCCTAGTTTGGTAATGTGGTGACAAAAAGTACTTGTGGTTGCGACTGCTACTTCGAAGCATTGGATGAAGGAAGACTGTAAGCACTTTTTAAATTTTTTTGACCGTTCAAAGTATAAAGATAATGTTTTTAGCCACCACGCACTACAACAGAATTAGGTTATAGCGACACATATTTGCGAAAAGATCTTACGGTACTAAACTAAGGCTAAATAATATAAAATTAAGGAAATGACATACTTATTTTTACAAGCTGTTAAAATTATGGAAACAAAATTAAAAACATAAAATAATAACTTGCAACTTTTCAAACTACAGAAAAAAAAAATGGAATAGACCAAAGGATCACTGATTGAAATTTCGTCAAAAAGAGTAAAAATTATTCAATTTAATCCTTGTTCTTTCTTTACAAAATAATGCACGAATTTATACCAGTAATGTATGACTGACTAGTTCATGTTCCAATAAGAAAAAGGGACAATTGCTTATATACTCCTGAAAAGTTTCTGACTTTCTGATTTACTCCTCTTAGAAGGCTAATATTAAAAATACCTTTTTTACATTCCAATCTATTTCAAATATACCCCCTAGACTTAAATTCTGTTAGTAAACTGTTAGCAATAGCTATTATCTCTGCGGAATTACTATTTTGCCCTTTAAAATATATATACCCTTCTACCATCACCGATTTTTCTTATTTGCTCTTAAGTTAGGGTCACAAGAAGTATTTTGATTTTTGATCTTTTCGAATATACCCTTCTACTATTACCAACATTTCTTATTTGCCCTTAAGTTAAGGGCAAAAGAGGCATTTTGATTTTGATTTTAGAGTTAATTGCATACAGGTCCCCGCAAACATAATGAATTACAGATATATCCCTACAAAACTCAACTTTCATAAGTTATCCCTGCAAAAGTCTTAATGTTTACAGATATGTCCCTCTGGTTAAGATCCGTTAGAGAACCGTTTATTTTTTAACAGTAGGCTCGTGAAATTATATTTTTGCCCTTACAATATGTCCCTAGAAAAGCTGGATACGAAGAAGAAGAAGAAGGAGGAGGTGGCGGAGGCGATCGCCCATCAAGGACGCCGTCGACGCCGCCGACGATGCCGCCTGCGCGGCCGATGCCGTCAGAGGCGCCCGTGACGATGGCCCACGCGGGCACGACGACGACGAGGAAGAGGAAGGGAAAGAAGAAGAGGAAGAGGAAGAGGAAGAAGAAGAAGAAGAGGAAGAAGGATAAAATTATCATTTCTGATCATGGTTAAGTGTTTTAACTATGGTTAACTAAATTTCTCTAACGGATCCTAACGGCATGGACATATCTGATAACATTAGGACTTTTGCAGGGATAACTTATGAAAATTGAACTTTGCAGGGATATATCTGCAATTCATCATGTTTGCAGGGACCTGTATGCAATTAACCCTTTATTTTAACTCTGGTAGATATTTAACTCACGTTTAACCCAAATTAACTTAATGGGTGGTAACTGCAGGGGTATTTTTGAATAACGGAGGAACATATGAGGGGTATATTAGAAAGAAAAAAAAGATAAATGAGATATTTCGGAAGTTTTGAGGAGTATATATATAGGCAATTATCCCTAAAAGAAAAGTCTAGAATGTAACACTTGTATATATCATGCCATATCATGTCCTAATAAAATGCACAAATGCTTTCAAAAATAAAATAAAATTAGTCCCCTACGTTTTATATCATGTTAAATTAACATTTTTCAAATAAATTTTACCGAAGTTGATGGTTAAATTGATAAAGCTGAAGCTTTGACCAATTAGAATGCACATGTATTAAAATGCACCATATATATGTATATATATATATATGTATATATATATATGTATATATATATTAATATATATGTATATATATATATGTATAGAGCTAGTCTCCTATACTATCTATAGTACCGGGGCTCCGGTACTATAGTCGCTTTTTCGATCTTAGGGTGTTCAAATCAACGATCCACATCGTTGAAACTGATCTAGGATATTTGAAGTTCTTAGGAATAAAATTTTATAATTTTTCGACGTAGTTTACTTTGTGATCAAACCGTTTCAAAATTGTCAAATTTCAATGGTTATTATGGCGAGTTTGTAGTTTAACGGTGGAGAAGAATCTAAATTTATTCAAATTTTGATAGAAAATACTTTAAACTACATAGATGAAGGTCAACATCCTTGATCTTGAATTCGAAACTCCTATACTCAAATTTTAAAGATTATTCAATTTTCACCGTTCATTTTGACATGATTTATTTACTAAGTAAACGATATCGAAAAAAATTAAAATTTTATTCCTAAGAACTTCACATACCCTAGATCAGTTTCAACGGTGTGGATCGTTGATTTGAACACACTAAGATCGAAAAAGCAACTATAGTACCGGAGCCCCGGTACTACAGATAGTATAGTAGCCTCATTCTATATGTATATATATATATATATATATATATATGTATATATATATGTATATATATATATATATATATATATATAGAGAACTAGACTGTAATACTATCAATAGCACCAACCTATTGGTGCTATTAGTTTTTTAGCCCTTGGATTGAGAAATGCTCATTCTATATGTATATATATATATATGTATATATATATATATATATATAGAACTAGACTGGAATACTATCAATAGCACCAACCTATTGGTGCTATTAGTTTTTTAGCCCTTGGATTGAGAAATGTGCGGTTAGGATAATGTGGGCCCCCTAGGGTTGAGTGGGTGGTTGGTTGAATAGTATAATCTAACAGGTAAAAATAATCAAAGGGTTAAATCTAACGGTGGAAAACTCGATAGCACCAAGCCCTTTATGCTATCGATAGTATTCCAGCCTTTATATAGTCCGGCGACTATGCTATCACGTTTTCCACCGTTAGATCTACTCCTTTGACTATTTTCACCCGTTAGATCATACTATTCAACCAACCACCCACTCAGCCCTAGGGGGCCCACATCATCCTAACCGCACATTTCTCAATCCAAGGGCCAAAAACCTAATAGCACCAATGACTTGGTGCTATTAATAGTATAGTAGCCTAGTTCTATATATATATATATATATATATATATATATATATATATATATATATATATAGAGTTGAGCTAGAATACTATCGATTGCAAACGGGCACTTTTGCCACCCATTTGTTTTCGAAGATGGAGTTTCCAAATCGACGATCGTCACCGTTGAACATGATCTAGAGCATTTAAAATATCTAGAAATCAAATTTCATACTTTTTCCCCGCCGCCATCCGCGTCTCAGAGCATTCTCATCACCGACGGGTTGCGGCGAGTCCGGGACATTATACGAACTGCACTTGATCCGGATGATTGCTCGAATTGAGAGACGAAACCCACGCGCGCAAAGCGTCTTGCGATCCCTCCTCATCTCCAACTCCTCCTCCCTCCGAGCGTCCCGGATTGCGGCCACGCCTCTCCATTATCTGCAATATATTTTCCTAAAATATAAATCACACGTTTCTTTAATTTAATTTCAAGAAGAAGAAAAATAAAAGAAAGAAGATACAAATCTATGAGAAATTAATCGATCGATCAATCACCTTCGCTTCCATTTCTTCACTATCCCCTTGTCATAAAAAAACAAATTAAAAAAATAAGAAAAAAGGTTATATATATGTATATCAAACATTATTAGCTAGATAGAATTTCCAAGAAATTAGAAAGAAACATATATGCATGCATGGGATTACGTACGTACGACGGTTTGTCCTTGCTGTTGTTGTCGTCGCCCGTTGGAACGCGCAGCCGCAAGCAGAGGCTGCCGGGAGCCGTCTTCTTGATCCAAAGAGCCGTTCTAAGCCGGAGTGATTGACATCGGCAGTATTGTTCCTCCTCCTCTCGCCCATCGGGCGGCGGCATCTTCTTGATCGCGAGAGAGAGAGAGAGAGAGAGAGAGAGAGAGAGAGAACAACTTAGTACATTACTTGATCCTGATGATTGCTGGAATTGAGAGACGAAATCCGCGCGCGCAAAGCGCCTTGCGATCCCTCTTCATCTCCGCCTCCTCCTCTCTCCAAGCCTCCTGAATTGCGGTCGCTCGCCGTTATCTGCAACATATTCTCCTAAAATGCAGATCACATTTTTCCTTAATTTAATTTCAAGAAGAAAAATAGAAGAAGAAGATACAAATCTACCAGAAATTAATCGATCGATCAATCACCTTCGCTTCCAAATCTTCACTATCCCCTTGTCTAGAAAAAACAGAAAAATTAAGAAAAAAGTTATATATATTATCAAACGTTACTAGCTAGCATTTCCAAGAGATTGGAATTAAAGAAACATATATGTATGAGATTACGTACGAGGGTTAGTTGTTGTTGTTGTTGTTGTTGTCGTCGTCGTCGCCGTTGGAAGGCGGAGCCGCAGGCGGAGGCCGTCGGGAGCCGTCTTCTTGATCCGAAGAACCGTCGTGAGCCGGAGTGATTGACATCAGGCGGCGTTGTCTTCTTGATCGAGAGAGAGAGAGAGAGAGAAAGAGAGAGAGAGAGAGAGAGAGAGAGAGAGCACCGAATAAGGAATAATGAGGTGCTCCTCGTTCATGCAAGTTTTCTTTTCGGGAGAGATCAAGATCTTTATAACAGAAGCCATGCATGAAACAACCTCAAAACTTAATTAAGGATCGTAAAGAAAAAGTATAAAACGATACCAAAATCCATGTTAAATTCAAGAAGCTCAGAAGGGCTCGCCGCTGATTGGATCGCCAACATCATATCATCATCATCGTCATCATCATCTTCTTCTTCTTCTTCTTCTTCTTCTTCTTCTTCTTCTTCTTTTGCTCCTCAGCAGCATGGGCATCTTCTGAATCTCTCGAAACCCGTCTACATACACACACCAAATTAATTGCACCACCAAAAAAAGAAGATGTATATACGTACGAGGGGTTCTTGCTCTCGACGGATCGAGGGAGGAAGAGGTGGCCATCGCCGCTGCGTCTCGTTCCCCATGCCGTTACATATCATCGCACCCACTGCTGTTGCGGCGGCCACACGGCACTTCTGCAGGTGTTGATCTTGGTATAGCTCGTCAGGCGGGGAGGCCTGCGCGGAACAACGCGGCGACGAGCGCTCCGACGAGCTATGCCAAGATCAACATCTGGAGAAAATTCCCAAGGCTGTGCGCAGCAGCACCGGATGCGATAACACATGGCACAGGGTGCGATAACAGCGCCCCGAGTCCCAGAGCCCTGGCATCGGCGTCGGCATCGATGTTTCATGCTCTCTGTCGGGTGCAGTTGCCATGCATGATCAAGAGTTAGGAAGAGTCCTATTCCTATTCCTATTCCTATTCCTATTCCTATTCCTATTCTCTCTACCTTGGCTGGCTATTCCTATATATTCTCCCTTGCTTTTCCTCGACTTATATACACTTCAAATATACCCCTCAAAATTATAAAAATATCAAAAATACTCCTTCAAAATTATCAGTATCAATATTACCCTTATAATTAATTCTATATGTTATATCATAAATAGCATTTCCGTCAGTTTTTCAAAATAACCTATTTAGCCCTCACAATAGTTAATTATCATATAATTTATAACATTAAATTTAGTTTATGTTACGTAGATCAATAGTTTTTTTATTTACCGGACACAATATATATAGTACGTGTAAAAATAATCAAATTAAACTTTAAAAATATACATGCATGTGAAATAAAAGTATAGCAAGATAAATCAAAGATAAAATAGAAAACTATCAAACTGTATATATATAACACAATATAAAGATTTAAAAAGTAATCAAAGTAAACTATAAAAAGACAAATATGAAAAAAAAAAAAAATCATAGTGATGTAAATTGAAGCTAAAATAAAGAATTTTCAAATGCATCTACAACAATATAAAAATCTTAAAATAAATCCACAAAAAATTATCTAATTCTTCCATTTGTAATTAAACAAATAAAACGAATATATATACTAATTAAATGACATAAAGCAAAGACATATTAAACTAGTCAAAATGGAGACATATTAAAATAATTAAATTAAACTAGGAAAATACTCATAATAAACGCATATTGTCTTGATAGTAAAATATGCATTATAACACTTGTAAAAGTGAGAGTGGTATTTTAGCCATATTTTATTAAAAAATACAAGTAATATGGGTAGTTTTGATAATTTTACTAAATTTGAAGGGTATTTTTTATATTAATAAGCTTTAGAGGGTATCTATGTAATTAGGGGTGGGTGAGAGGGTACCTAATTACCCACCCCTAATAATTTGATCATTACTTAGAAACATGTGAGCAGTAATTAAGTGGGGTCACAAATTAATCCTACTCTAATTAGGAAAATTTCATATTTTTGCACCCAAATAAGGTTGACTAGAAATGAATGTGTTCTATCGTTAGAGTAATCATTAATCCTAAAAGTTCGAGCTGTTAAAAAGATATAATTAATTCACTTAAAGTGTATAGACACAACGTTCGTGAGTCTCAATTGTGATTCGGCCCAACCAACACCGCTCATGCCACTTCGAACATAACTCAGTCCAATCCGACCTCCTGCCATTTTCGAACGTGTGACTCGACCCAATCAAACCTTCCGCCATAAGGCATGATACCGGCCTCTTAAAGCCAACAGAATTGTTGCGCAGTGATATTGGGCTTGTGCGCTACATTTTATACTTTGTTTGAAAAATTAAGGAAAAATACACGAGCTGCTTACATCATTCTGTTATAGTTTTTCTCTTTTTTTCTCTATTTTTTTTCTATGAAACATCAAGAATTGCTTTTTATTCAAAGTTAAAAAAAGGTTAGAAATTAGCTAAGTTGCGGAGTCTTTTTTTTTCTGAGAGAAAATTAGCAATCTATCCGTTTCGTTTATCTCTTAAAACTTAATTCATTTAGAAATATGAAACACTTATATTTTAAATTTGAGATATTGAATATCAGCCATCAAGTCTTTAGCTAACTCCGCTATGTCCAAGTGGCCTAAGTTGCATAGTTTTATGGCTCAATCTATAATTGTGTGCTTTTATTAAAACTCTAGGTAAAATCAAAAAGCGCTTTAGAACCTCATCTTTGTCCTGTTATTCAATGGCAAAGAATTAGATTTTCGGTTGAAAAAGCATCTTGTCGAATGCTAGCTTCTTGACAAATTACATGGTACATTCATTATTTTTAATTTACTATATGAATCTACTTTCGTGAATTAGCTTCTAGGTAAAATAGTTAGGACATTATCAAGCCAACCAATAGGTTATAGTACTTTTATAAAAACTACAGTATTTTATGAGAAAGTAAAAATAATATTATTTACAGAAAAGTAGAAAAGTACTTGTCGTGACGTGTAAAATATTTGTTTTATATTTTATTATATTTTAAGATTTATCATTTTGTAGTTTATAGAGAATAAAATTTAACTGCTCTATTTGATATATAGCAGATCTTTAAACTAAAACAAAATTTAAAATATGGAATAGTAAATTACGACTTTTCACGAATGAAAAAATATAAACGATCGAGTACAGACTGAAATTTTATTAAAAGAAAAAAAAAGTAAAAGTGAGGTTCCTGTTTCAATTTAATCACATAAATTATTGGTTAATTGTAATATAATACACAAATTTTGAAGAAACAATGGAGGGGTGATTAGATATTGTTGACTTAAAGGGACCAGCAACTTGTCCTGTGACGGGAGGTCAGGTTGGGTCGAGTCACGTTCGAAATAGCGGGAGGTCAGATTGACAATCGAGACTCGTAGGCACTATATTTGTATGCTTTAATAAGTGAATTAATTGCGTACTTCTAACAGTTCGAGCTTTTGAAATTAATAATTAGCGCTAACGATTCGACAGTTGCAGCATGGCAGAGGCTTAATCTATAAAATTTTTGTTCTAATAAGACAATTAGCTAATTAATAATTAACGGGGCGCCAAAGCTATAAATAAGGAATTCATGCACGTAAGAAGAATAAGTGGAGGAATAGCCAGGGAGAATAGGAATAGCTAGCCAAATTAATTAAAGGCTCTTCTAATTCTCGATCATGGCAACCCCACCCAACAGAGAGCAAGAAACGACGCCGACGCCGATGTCGGGGCTCGTCGGACCACTGCTCATCCTCGGCGGAGCGCTCGTCACCGCATTGGTCGGAGCGGCCCTCCCCGCCCATTTACGAGCTATGCTACGATCAACATCCCGAGAAGAGCCGACCCCTCTTCCTAACCCCTCGTACGTAATCGATCCCCTCCGTTTAGGTGTATGGGTCTTCTTTTTTCGTGGTAATAATTGATTAGTACGTACACTAATGGTGGTGCAATTTCGTGCGTATGTGTAGTCGGATTTCGAGAGATTCAGAAGATGCCCATGCTGCTGAAGAGCAGAAGAAGAAGATAATGAGGATAATGCTGATAGTGATGTTGGCGATCTGGGCGATGACGATGTTGAAGATCCAATCAGCGGCGGCGAGCCCTTCTGATCTTCTTGAATTTAACATAGGTTATGGCCTCATTTTATACTTTTTCTTTACGATCTTTAAGCTTTGAGATTGTTTCATGCATGGCTAGCTTCTGTTATTAGGATCTTGATCTCTACCGAATGGAAAACATGCATGAACACCTCATTATTCCTTATTCGGTGCTCTCTCTCTATCTCCCTCTCTCTCTCTCTCTCTCCCTTGCCTTTTTTTTGGGTGGAAATTGTAGTATCAAAAAACAATGTTCAAAGTTTTCATAGCAATTAAATAGTTAGTATCAATTCAAATAATGTGTTCTTCTGTATCTTTAGTAGGATCTGCTCTCTCTCTCTCTCTCTCCCCCCCTTGTGTGTGTGTGCGCGCGCGTGTGTTTTTGTGTGTGTGTGTGTGTATGTGTGTGAAAGTGTGTTTTTTTGGTGAAAATTATGGCAAAGAACATTCTTAGATTTAATGTATGGTTATTAAGTAGTTAATTACTATCAATGCAACATAATCATACAGTGTTAATTCTTTAGTTTGCTGCTATTTGTGTTCTTCTGCACCTGTATGATCTGTTTGTCTTTCTTGTAGAGTGCAATATACTAATATAATTTTTACATTGAACGTTAAAATTAGAATTCTAGTCATTATAGAGTACAAAAGTTTTTTTATTTATTAGTTTAAATTTTTGGATAAATTGTTTTTAATTAATTTGAGTCGTTTCTAAGTCCTAGTAATTAATTTTAAGAGGTTTTTGGGCATATTTAACTATCTCTCCCCCACACAATATGATAAGTTGTTTCTAGTTAAGGTATCCAATCATTTTTTTAGTTTAAAAAAATGGTAATTGAGTACTGCTTTAAAAAGAATATCATGTTGCAGTTTCAGTTTGTTCATTTGATCTTCGCGAAGAAATTACTCTTCAAGATTTGATTGTTAAAAAGGGTAAATTATACTTTTGGTCCTCAAACTATGATTAGCATTAAAACTTTCTCAATTGTTACAATTAAGTCTCACAACCCAATATAGTTGACTA
Source organism: Puya raimondii (assembly GCA_016920855.1). NCBI lineage: Eukaryota > Viridiplantae > Streptophyta > Magnoliopsida > Poales > Bromeliaceae > Puya > Puya raimondii. The sequence goes on from JABWPP010000049.1 coordinate 27,565,931, forward strand.
AATATTGGTCAATTATTATTGTAGATGTAATATAGCATCTTAAATATAATCGCATGATCAATCACAATACTTATATTATTTCCACAATAATAACTTTTCAATATTTAGCCAACTAAATTAGGTTGTGGGATTTGATTGCAAAAATTCGAGAAGTTCGAGTAAAAAATGACAAATTAAAGTTTGAGAACACAAGTGTCACACGACTTATGGTTTGAGGACGAAAAGTGTAATTTATTCTAGTTAAAAATTAAATGTAACTAGCAGCAAATTGGTGGGCGATTTAAACAGAAGAAAATAAGGTTATCTTTAGAAAAGCAAACTCTTATCCTTTTTCTACCTACCTCACTCACATAGCTTAATTCATTTTCTTAATGAATGAAGTAGGTAGTATGTTACACTCCTCTAATAATAAATGTAATAACTGTGGTCATTATTTTTGTCCACAAGAGTGACTTTGGAAATGCAAGAAGATACATCTAAATAGCTAGTGCACATCCTTTATTATCATTTTATAATTATTTGGCTTATGTTAATTGTTGTAAATTGATGGAATGTATATCTAGGAGAATAGTTATACCAAAAATTAAAGTTCGAGTGATAAATATAACGTTTTAAAATTTAAATAATTATCAACAAATTGGCGAAAGTTCAGATTGCTTTGATGTTGAAAATTTTAGCATCGATAACTGTAGCTAAAATGACAGCAGATGTAGAAATATGACTAAATAGAAATTAATGGTAACTACATATCCTTGCTCAAACTAGGCCATTTCTTCATCTTTATGGCAGTCAAAAAAAAATGCTTGCTAGCCAGCTAAGGCCTAGTTTGGTAATGTGGTGACAAAAAGTACTTGTGGTTGCGACTGCTACTTCGAAGCATTGGATGAAGGAAGACTGTAAGCACTTTTTAAATTTTTTGGACCGTTCAAAGTATAAAGATAATATTTTTAGCCACCACGCACTACAACAGAATTAGGTTATAGCGACACATATTTGCGAAAAGATCTTACGTTACTAAACTAAGGCTAAATAATATAAAATTAAGGAAATGACATACTTATTTTTACAAGCTGTTAAAATTATGGAAACAAAATTAAAAATATAAAATAATAACTTGCAACTTTTCAAACTACAGAAATAAAAATGGAATAGACCAAAGGATCACTGATTGAAATTTCGTCAAAAAGAGTAAAAATTATTCAATTTAATCCTTGTTCTTTCTTTACAAAATAATGCACGAATTTATACCAGTAATGTATGACTGACTAGTTCATGTTCCAATAAGAAAAATGGACAATTGCTTATATACTCCTGAAAAGTTTCTGACTTTCTGATTTACTCCTCTTAGAAGGCTAATATTAAAAATACCTTTTTTACATTCCAATCTATTTCAAATATACCCCCTAGACTTCAATTCTGTTAGTAAACTGTTAGCAATAGCTATTATCTCTGCGGAATTACTATTTTGCCCTTTAAAATATATATACCCTTCTACCATCACCGATTTTTCTTATTTGCCCTTAAGTTAGGGTCACAAGAAGTATTTTGATTTTTGGTATTTTCGAATATACCCTTCTACTATTATCAACATTTCTTATTTGCCCTTAAGTTAAGGGCAAAAGAGGCATTTTGATTTTGATTTTAGAGTTAATTGCATACAGGTCCCCGCAAACATAGTGAATTACAGATATATCCCTACAAAACTCAACTTTCATAAGTTATCCCTGCAAAAGTCTTAATGTTTATAGATATGTCCCTCTGGTTAAGATCCGTTAGAGAACCGTTTATTTTTTAACAGTAGACTCGTGAAATTATATTTTTGCCCTTACAATATATCCCTAGAAAAGCTGGATACGAAGAAGAAGAAGAAGGAGGAGGTGGCGGAGGCGATCGCCCATCAAGGACGCCGCCGACGATGCCGCCTGCGCGGCCGATGCCGTCAGAGGCGCCCGTGACGATGGCCCACGCGGGCACGACGACGACGAGGAAGAGGAAGGGAAAGAAGAAGAGGAAGAGGAAGAAGAAGAGGAAGAAGGGTAAAATTGTCATTTCTGATCATGGTTAAGTGTTTTAACTATGGTTAACTAAATTTCTCTAACGGATCCTAACGGCAGGGACATATCTGATAACATTAGGACTTTTACAGGGATAACTTATGAAAATTGAACTTTGCAGGGATATATCTGCAATTCATCATGTTTGCAGGGACCTGTATGCAATTAACCCTTTATTTTAACTCTGGTAGATATTTAACTCACGTTTAACCCAAATTAACTTAATGGGTGGTAACTGCAGGGGTATTTTTGAATAACGGAGGAACATATGAGGGATATATTAGAAAGAAAAAAAAAATAAATGAGATAATTCCGAAGTTTTGAGAAGTATATATATAGGCAATTATCCCTAAAAGAAAAGTCTAGAATGTAACACTTGTATATATCATGCCATATCATGTCCTAATAAAATGCACAAATGCTTTCAAAAATAAAATAAAATTAGTCCCCTACGTATTATATCATGTCAAATTAACATTTTTCAAATAAATTTTAACGAAGTTGATGGTTAAATTGATAAAGCTGAAGCTTTGACCAATTAGAATGCACATATATTAATACATTTCATGCACCATATATATATATATATATATATTCAGCTTTGACCAATTAGAATGCACATGTATATATAATATATATATATATATATATATATATATATATATATATATATATATATATATATATATATATATATATATATATATATATATATATATATATATATATAGAACTAGACTGGAATACTATCAATAGCACCAACCTATTGGTGCTATTAGTTTTTTAGCCCTTGGATTGAGAAATGTGCGGTTAGGATAATGTGGGCTCCCTAGGGTTAAGTGGGTGGTTGGTTGAATAGTATAATCTAACAGGTAAAAATAATCAAAGGGTTAAATCTAACGGTGGAAAACTCGATAGCACCAAGCCCTTTATGCTATCGATAGTATTCCAGCCTTTATATAGTCCGGCGACTATGCTATCACGTTTTCCACCGTTAGATCTACTCATTTGACTATTTTCACCTGTTAGATCATACTATTCAACCAACCACCCACTCAACCCTAGGGGGCCCACATCATCCTAACCGCACATTTCTCAATCCAAGGGCCAAAAACCTAATAGCACCAATGACTTGGTGCTATTAATAGTATAGTAGCCTAGTTCTATATATATATATATATATATAGAGAGAGAGAGAGAGAGAGTTGAGCTAGAATACTATCGATTGCAAACGGGCACTTTTGCCATCCATTTGTTTTCGATGATGGAGTTTCCAAATCGACGATCGGCACCGTTAAACATGATCTAGAGCATTTAAAGTATCTAGAAATTAAATTTCATACTTTTTCGATATCATTGGCCTAATGATCAAAGGGTTTCAAATTTTATAATTTTAATGGTCGATATGAGACGTTTTCTTGTTTAACGTTGTAAAGATATCCAAATCAATTAAATTTTTGTTAGAAAATTCTTTAAACTATTTAAATCAAGATCTATACTCTTGATCTTGATTACAAAACTCCTATCATCACTTTTTAAAGGATATTTTTTTTTCAACCATTCATTTTTGTGTCCACTTGATGAACAAGAAAAAAATATCGAAAAAGTATGAAATTTAGTTTCTAGATACTTTAAATGCTCTATCATATTCAACGGTATCGATCGTCGATTTAGAAGCTCCATCATCGAAAACAAATGGGTGGCAAAAGTGCCCGTTTGCTATCGATAGTATTCTAGCTCATAGTGCCCGTTTACAACGGTATCGTAATGTAATAATTTTTTATGTAACCGCATGCTTCTCTTGTAGTGGTAGCAACCGAATTTGTTTTATAGTTAAAAAAAAAGGAAAAATTGAATGCGCTTGTAGATTTTTTGAATATCCAATTGTATAAAAAATGATGCCTTAATTTAGCCATCATATACCAAGCAAGGTCTATATTGTTACAATAATTCAAACTTTAGAGATGTATTAAAAATCTTGCCCAAATTTCATAAACAATAGTTGTAACTAATTAACCAATACAAACATTTCAATAGCAAATAAGAGACAAAGTAGCACTTTGTACTTAATTAGGGACTGTTTGAATGCATATATATCTTAGAATAATTTTTTATTTACACAAGAAGTTTGTAGTATTTAGTGGATAAGAAGTATGATCAAATGTTCAAAAGAATATGCCATATTCAGCCTTTATATATATATATATATATATATATATATATATATATATATATATATATATATATATATATATATATATATATATATATATATATATATATATATATTCGAATAAGATAAATAGACTCGTAAGTGGAATATATTATTTATGGATGTCGAGACATTTCAAAGAGTTCAGGCAATATTTGGAGGCACGAAATCTTATTTAGTATATTCATTTCTTAGAAAATATATAATAGCACATGATGGACGATCGAGGAATGTGTTCAATTGTCTAGAATGGATGTTATATTTGGTTTTCACAGTCCTCAATGTCGAAACATAGCCTTTCTCAATCATATATGTTTTAGGGGGTGCCAACGACCCGAACACGAGCGAGCTGGGGCCGGATCGTGTTCGGCTCATTTTATAAACGAGCCGATCTCGAGCTGGCTCATTAAAATATCGTACCAAAATATTCAGCTCGTGTTTGGCTCGTTAATCAACGAGTCAAACACTTGTGGCTCACGAACAACAAGTTAAAATATTAGAAATTATATATATATATATGTAGAAAATAAATTTATGACATCTTGCGATCCCTCTTCATCTCCAACTCCTCCCTCCGAGCGTCCCGAATTGCGGCCGCATCGATCCATTATCAAACATTATTAGCTAGATAGAATTTCCAAGAGATTAGAAAGAAACATATATGCATGCATGGGATTACGTACGAGGGATTGTGCGCTACATTTTATACTTCGTTTGAAAAAAGAGAAATGTACAAGATGCTTGCATCATTCTGTTGTCATTTTTCTTTTTTTTCTCTTTATTTCTTAATGAAACATCAAGAATTGCTTTTTATTTAAATTTAAAAAAGGTTAGTTGCAAACCGCACTTGATCCTGATGATTGCTGAAATTGAGAGACGAAATCCGCGCGCGCAAAGCGCCTTGCAATCCCTCTTCATCTCCGCCTCCTCCTCTCTCCAAGCCTCCTGAATTGCGGTCGCTCGCCGTTATCTGCAAGATATTCTCCTAAAATGCAGATCACACGTTTTCTTAATTTAATTTCAAGAAGAAAAATAGAAGAAGAAGATACAAATCTACCAGAAATTAATCGATCGATTAATCACCTTCGCTTCCAAATCTTCACTATCCCCTTGTCTAGAAAAAACAGAAAAATTAAGAAAAAAGTTATATATATTATCAAACGTTACTAGCTAGCATTTCCAAGAGATTGGAATTAAAGAAACATATATGCATGAGATTACGTACGAGGGTGTCATGGACGTTCCTGCGGAGGCGAGCTGAGTTTAGGGTTAGGAGGAAGGAGATGAAGCAAACGGATGAGGCGGAGAAGATCCAAGAGAAGAGTTATTAGAGGCGGCGGAGGTAATTAAGCTTACGGGTCGGGTTGTCGGAAGACGGAGCCGGAGGTTGCCCTATCCGGGCCATCCATCCAACTCCGTTCCAAACTCCTAGTGAGATGGGTGCACTGAGGTATTAAGGGTCCAGACCACACCAGAACCACACCAGAAGATGACCCGAGATGGCCCAAATACAATATTCCTTTTACAGCTTAGACCCCAATTCTTGTAACTCTCTCTTTTGGGTCCCAAAGTAGAGAAGTATAAATAGTTAAACTCATACCTGTAATAGTTAAGAAAGAAGATAATAAAATTCCCATTCTCCCCTAATCCCTCTTCTCCTCGTCTCTTCTCCTCTCTCCTCTTTTCAATCCCCTTTCTCTCTTCTTCTACTCTGCTATCCTCTCCCTGCAAATTCAATTACTCTGCAGCTTAACCTCCCATTCATTGGAATTCTGATCGGAATTTCCCATCATCTCCTACCTTCCAACTCCTCAGCTTGGTGGCCTCATCGGAGCAGGAACCGGATCAGGTATTGGTTCCATCATAACTTTAGCCATCCGACAAGTAATTGTGGTTGCTAAAGGTCAGGTTCATTACAAAGGGTTTGTTGTTGTTGTTTGTCGTCGTCGTCGTCGTCGCCGTTGGAAGGCGGAGCCGCAGGCGGAGGCCGTCGGGAGCCGTCTTCTTGATCCGAAGAGCCGTCGTGAGCCAGAGTGATTGACATCGGGCGGCGTTGTCTTCTTGATCGAGAGAGAGAGAGAGAGATCAAGATCTTTATAACAGAAGCCATGCATGAAACAACCTCAAAACTTAATTAAGGATTGTAAAGAAAAAGTATAAAACGATACCAAAACCCATGTTAAATTCAAGAAGCTCAGAAGGGCTCGCCGCTGATTGGATCGCCAACATCATATCATCATCATCGTCATCATCATCATCATCATCATCTTCTTCTTCTTCTTCTTCTTCTTCTTCTTCTTCTTCTTCTTCTTCTTCTTCTTCTTCTTCTTTTGCTCCTCAGCAGCATGGGCATCTTCTGAATCTCTCGAAACCCGTCTACATACACACACCAAATTAATTGCACCACCAAAAAAAGAAGATGTATATACGTACGAGGGGTTCTTGCTCTCGACGGATCGAGGGAGGAAGAGGTGGCCATCGCCGCTGCGTCTCGTTCCCCATGCCGTTACATATCATCGCACCCACTGCTGTCGCGGCGGCCACACGGCACTTTTCCAGGTGCTGATCTTGGTATAGCTCGTCAGGCGGGGAGGCCTGCGCGGAACAACGCGGCGACGAGCGCTCCGACGAGCTATGCCAAGATCAACATCTGGAGAAAATTCCCAAGGCTGTGCGCAGCAGCACCGGATGCGATAACACATGGCACAGGGTGCGATAACAGCGCCCCGAGTCCCCGAGCCCCGGCATCGGCGTCGGCATCGATGTTTCTTGCTCTCTGTCGGGTGCAGTTGCCATGCATGATCAACAATTAGGAAGAGTCCTATTCCTATTCATATTCCTATTCTCTCTACCTTGGCTGGCTATTCCTATATATTCTCCCTTACTTTTCCTCGACTTATATACACTTCAAATATGCCCCTCAAAATTATAAAAATATCCGAAATACTCCTTCAAAATTATCAGTATCAATATTACCCTTATAATTAATTCTATATGTTATATCATAAATAGCCTTTTCGTCAGTTTTTCAAAATAACCTATTTAGCCCTCACAATAGTTAATTATCATATAATTTATAACATTAAGTTTAATTTATGTTACTTAGATCAATAGTTTTTTTATTTACCGGACACAAAATAGTACGTGTAAAAATAATCAAATTAAACTTTAAAAATATACATGCATGTGAAATAAAAGTACAGCAAGATAAATCAAAGATAAAATAGAAAACTATCAAACTGTATATAACACAATATAAAGATTTAAAAAGTAATCAAAGTAAACTATAAAAAGACAAATATAAAAAAAAAAATAATTCATAGTGATATAAATTGAAGCTAAAATAAAGAATTTTCAAATGCATCTACGACAATATAAAAATCTTAAAATAAATCTACCAAAAATTATCTAATTCTTCCATTTGTAATTAAACAAATAAAACGAATATATATACTAATTAAATGAAATAAAGCAAAGACATATTAAACTAGTCAAAATGGAGTCATATTAAAATAATTAAATTAAACTAGGAAAATACTCATAATAAACGCATATATATTGTCTTGATAGTAAAATATGCATTACAACACTTGTAAAAGTGAGAGTGGTATTTTAGCCATATTTTTTTGAAAATACAAGTAATATGGGTAGTTTTGATAATTTTACTAAATTTGAAGGGTATTTTTTATATTAATAAGCTTTGGAGGGTATCTATGTAGCTAGGGGTGGGTGAGAGGGTACCTAATTACCCACCCCTAATAATTTGATCATTACTTAGAAACATGTGAGCAGTAATTAAGTGGGGTCACAAATTAATCCTACTCTAATTAGGAAACTTTCAAATTTTTGCACCCAAATAAGGTTGACTAGAAATGAATGTGTTCCATCGATAGAATAACCATTAATCCCAAAAGTTCGAGCTGTTAAAAAGTTATAATTAATTCACTTAAAGTGTACAGACACAACGTTCGTGAGTCTCAATTGTGATTCGGTCCAATCAACCTCATGCCACTTCGAACATAACTCAGTCCAATCCGACCTCCTGCCATTTTCGAACGTGACTCGACCCAATCGAACCTTCCGCCATAAGGCATGATACTGGCCTCTTAAAGCCAACAGAATGGTTGCGCAGTGATATTGGGCTTGTGTGCTACATTTTATACTTTGTTTGAAAAATTAAGGAGAAATAGACGAGCTGCTTACATCATTTCGTTATAGTTAATTTTTCTTTTTTTTTCTCTATTTTTTTTTATGAAACATCAAGAATTGCTTTTTATTCAAAGTTAAAAAAGGTTAGAAATTAGCTAAGTTGCAGAATCTTTTTTTTCTAAGAGAAAATTAGCAATCTGTCCGTTTCGTTCATCTCTTAAAACTTAATTCATTTAGAAATATGAAACATTTATATTTTAAATTTGAGATATCGAATACCAGCCATCAAGTCTTTAGCTAACTCCGCTATGTCCAAGTGGCCTAAGTTGCATAGTTTTATGGCTCAATCTATATATGGTGATTTTATAACTGTAATATAACTAATTAATTGTGTGCTTTTATTAAAACTCTAGGTAAAATCAAAAGTGCTTTAGAACCTCATCTTTGTCCTGTTATTCAATGGCAAAGAATTAGATTTTCGGTTGAAAAAGCATCTTGTTGAATGCCTTCTTACATGGTACTTTCGTGAATTAGCTTCTAAACAATAAAGAATTGATATTTACCGATCTTTTTTTGTTATCGCCCCTGCAAAATAAGTAAAAATCAAATCTTTTCCGACAATAGCAAAAATAGTTAGGACATTATCAAGCCAACCAATAGGTTATAGTACTTTTATAAAAACTACAGTATTTTATGAGAAAGTACAAATAATATTATTTACAGAAAAATAGAAAAGTACTTGTAGTGACGTGTAAAATATTTGTTTTTATATTTTATTATAGTTTAAGATTTACCATTTTGTAGTTTATAAAGAATAAAATTTAACTGCTCTATTTGATATATATAGCAGATCTTTAAAATAAAACAAATTTAAAATATGGAATAGTAAATTACGACTTTTCATGAATGGGAAAATATAAACGATCGAGTACAGACTGAAATTTTATTAAAAGAAAAAAAACGTAAAAGTGAGGTTCCTAGCTGTTTCAATTTAATCACATAAATTATTGGTTAATTATAATATAATACACAAATTTTGAAGAAACAATGGAAGGGTGATTAGATACTATTGACTTAAAGGGACCAGCAACCTATCATGTGACGGGAGGTCAGGTTGGGTCGAGTCACGTTCAAAATGATGGGAAGTCAGATTGAGCCGAGTCACAATCGAAACTCGAGCTCATGTGACGGTAAGTCAGATTGGATCGAGGCACTATATATGTATGCTTTAATAAATAAATTAATTGCGTACTTCTAATAGCTCGAGCTTTTGAGATTAATGATTAATTAGCGCCAACGATTCGGCAGTTACAGCATGGCAGAGGCTTAATCTATAAATTTTTTGTTCTAATTAGACAATTAGCTAATTAATAATTAACGGGGCGCCAAAGCTATAAATAAGGAATTCATGCACGTAAGAAGAATAAGTGGAGGAATAGCTAGGGAGAATAGGAATAGCTAGCCAAATTAATTAAAGGCTCTTCTAATTCTCGATCATGCATGGCAACCCCACCCAACAGAGAGCAAGAAACGACGCCGACGCCGATGTCGGGGCTCGTCGGACCACTGCTCATCCTCGGCGGAGCGCTCGTCACCGCATTGGTCGGAGCGGCCCTCCCCGCCCATTTACGAGCTATGCTACGATCAACATCCCGAGAAGAGCCGACCCCTCTTCCTAACCCCTCGTACGTAATCGATCCCCTCCGTTTAGGTGTATGGGTCTTCTTTTTTCGTGGTAATAATTGATTAGTACACTAATGGTGGTGCAATTTCGGATTTCAAGAGATTCAGAAGATGCCCATGCTGCTGAAGAGCAGAAGAAGAAGATAATGAGGATAATGCTGATAGTGATGTTGGCGATCTGGGCGATGACGATGTTGAAGATCCAATCAGCGGCGGCGAGCCCTTCCGATCTTCTTGAATTTAACATAGGTTATGGCCTCATTTTATACTTTTTCTTTACGATCTTTAAGCTTTGAGATTGTTTCATGCATGGCTAGCTTCTGTTATTAGGATCTTGATCTCTACCGAAAGGATAACATGCATGAACACCTCATTATTCCTTATTCGGTGCTCTCTCTCTATCTCCCTCTCTCTCTCTCTCTCTCTCCCCTGCCTTTTTTTTGGGTGGAAATTGTAGTATCAAAAAACATTCAAAGTTTTCATAGCAATTAAATAGTTAGTATCAATTCAAATAATGTGTTCTTCTGTATCTTTAGTAGGATCTGCTCTCTCTCTCTCTCTCTCTCCCCCTCTGTGTGTGTGTGCGCGCGCGCGCGTGTTTTTGTGTGTGAAAGTGTGTGTGTATGTGTGTGAAAGTGTGTGTGTGCGTGTGTTATTTTTGGTGAAAATTGTGGCAAAGAACATTCTTAGATTTAATGTACGGTAATTAAGTAGTTAATTACTATCAATGCAACATAATCATACAGTGTTAATTCTTTAGTTTGCTGCTATTTGTGTTCTTCTGCATCTGTATGATCTGTTTGTCTTTCTTGTAGAGTGCAATATACTAATATAATTTCTACATTAAACGTTAAAATTAGAATTCTAGTCATTATAGAGTACAAAAGTTTTTTTATTTATTAGTTTACTTTTTTGGATAAATTGTTTTTAATTAATTTGAGTCGTTTCTAAGTCCTAGTAATTAATTTTAAGAGGTTTTTGGGCATATTTAACTATCTCTCCCCCACACAATATGATAAGTTGTTTCTAGTTAAGGTATCCAATCATTTTTTTAGTTTAAAAAAATGGTAATTGAGTACTGCTTTAAAAAGAATATCATGTTGCAGTTTCAGTTTGTTCATTTGATCTTCGCGAAGAAATTACTCTTCAAGATTTGATTGTTAAAAAGGGTAAATTATACTTTTGGTCCTCAAACTATGATTAGCATTAAAACTTTCTCAATTGTTACAATTAAGTCTCACAACCCAATATAGTTGACTAAATATTGGTCAATTATTATTGTAGATGTAATATAGCATCTTAAATATAATCGCATGATCAATCACAATACTTATATTATTTCCACAATAATAACTTTTCAATATTTAGCCAACTAAATTAGGTTGTGGGATTTGATTGCAAAAATTCGAGAAGTTCGAGTAAAAAATGACAAATTAAAGTTTGAGAACACAAGTGTCACACGACTCATGGTTTGAGGACGAAAAGTATAATTTATTCTAGTTAAAAATTAAATGTAACTAGCAGCAAATTGTTGGGCGATTTAAACAGAAGAAAACAAGGTTATCTTTAGAAAAGCAAACTCTTATCCTCTTCTAGCTACCTCACTCACATAGCTTAATTCATTTTTTTAATAAATGAAGTAGGTAGCATGTTACACTCCTCTAATAATAAATGTAATAACTCTGGTCATTATTTTTGTCCACAAGAGTGACTTTGAAAATGCAAGAAGATACATCTAAATAGCTAGTGCACATCCTTTATTATCATTTTATAATTATTTGGCTTATGTTAATTGTTGTAAATTGATGGAATGTATATCTAGGAGAATAGTTATACCAAAAATTAAAGTTCGAGTGATAAATATAATGTTTTAAAATTTAAATAATTATCAACAAATTGGCGAAAGTTCAAATTGCTTTGATGTTGAAAATTTTAGCATCGATAACTGTAGCTAAAATGACAGCAGATGTAGAAATATGACTAAATAGAAATTAATGGTAACTACAAATCCTTGCTCAAACTAGGCCATTTCTTCATCTTTATGGCAGTCAAAAAAAAATGCTTGCTAGCCAGCTAAGGCCTAGTTTGGTAATGTGGTGACAAAAAGTACTTGTGGTTGCGACTGCTACTTCGAAGCATTGGATGAAGGAAGACTGTAAGCACTTTTTAAATTTTTTGGACCGTTCAAAGTATAAAGATAATGTTTTTAGCCACCACGCACTACAACAGAATTAGGTTATAGCGACACATATTTGCGAAAAGATCTTACGGTACTAAACTAATTAAGGCTAAATAATATAAAATTAAGGAAATGACATACTTATTTTTACAAGCTGTTAAAATTATGGAAACAAAATTAAAAACATAAAATAATAACTTGCAACTTTTCAAACTACAGAAATAAAAATGGAATAGACCAAATGATCACTGATTGAAATTTCGTCAAAAAGAGTAAAAATGATTCAATTTAATCCTTGTTCTTTCTTTACAAAATAATGCACGAATTTATACCAGTAATGTATGACTGACTAGTTCATGTTCCAATAAGAAAAAGGGACAATTGCTTATATACTCCTGAAAAGTTTCTGACTTTCTGATTTACTCCTCTTAGAAGGCTAATATTAAAAATACCTTTTTTACATTCCAATCTATTTCAAATATACCCCCTAGACTTAAATTCTATTAGTAAACTGTTAGCAATAGCTATTATCTCTGCGAAATTACTATTTTTCCCTTTAAAATATATATACCCTTCTACCATCACCGATTTTTCTTATTTGCCCTTAAGTTAGGGTCACAAGAAGTATTTTGATTTTTGGTCTTTTCGAATATACCCTTCTACTATTACCAACATTTCTTATTTGCCCTTAAGTTAAGGGCAAAAGAGGCATTTTTTATTTTGATTTTAGAGTTAATTGCATACAGGTCCCCGCAAACATAGTGAATTACAGATATATCCCTACAAAACTCAACTTTCATAAGTTATCCCTGCAAAAGTCTTAATGTTTACAGATATGTCCCTCTGGTTAAGATCCGTTTATTTTTTAACAGTAGGCTCGTGAAATTATATTTTTGCCCTTACAATATGTCCCTAGAAAATTAAAGCTGGATACGAAGAATAAGAAGAAGGAGGAGGTGGCGGAGGCGATCGCCCATCAAGGACGCCGTCGACGCCGCCGACGATGCCGCCTGTGCGGCCGATGCCGTCAGAGGCGCCCGTGACGATGGCCCATGCGGGCACGACGACGACGAGGAAGAGGAAGGGAAAGAAGAAGAGGAAGAGGAAGAAGAAGAGGAAGAAGGGTAAAATTGTCATTTCTGATCATGGTTAAGTGTTTTAACTATGGTTAACTAAATTTCTCTAACGGATCCTAACGACAGGGACATATCTGATAACATTAGGACTTTTGCAGGGATAACTTATGAAAATTGAACTTTGCAGGGATATATCTGCAATTCACCATGTTTGCAGGGACCTGTATGTAATTAATCCTTTATTTTAACTCTGGTAGATATTTAACTCACGTTTAACCCAAATTAACTTAATGGGTGGTAACTGCAGGGGTATTTTTGAATAACGGAGGAACATATGAGGGGTATATTAGAAAGAAAAAAAAGATAAATGAGATATTTTCGAAGTTTTGAGGAGTATATATATATAGGCAATTATCCCTAAAAGAAAAGTCTAGAATGTAACACTTGTATATATCATGCCATATCATGTCCTAATAAAATGCACAAATGCTTTCAAAAATAAAATAAAATTAGTCCCCTACGTATCATATCATGTTAAATTAACATTTTTCAAATAAATTTTAACGAAGTTGATGGTTAAATTGAAAAGCTGAAACTTTGACCAATTAGAATGCACATATATTAATACATTTCACGCACCATATATATATATATATATATATGAGTCCGGCTGGTATACTATCGGTAGCACGGAGGCCTCCGTGCTACCAAGTTGTTTTCGATGATGCGGCTTCCAAATCGACGATCGGCTCCGCTAGACTTGATCTACACTATTGAAAGTGTTTGGAAACTAAATTTCATAATTTTTCGATATCATTTACCTATCAAACGAGTAGTCAAAAAATGAATGGCTGAAAATAAAAATTTCATAAAAAATGATGATAAAATGCTTAAATTTAAGATCAGAGATACTGATCTTACTCTAAATAGTTCCAAGAATTTTCTATAAAAAATTTATCAGATTTGGATTGTTTTACACCGTTAAACTTACAAACGCATCTCATCTACCATTGAAATTGTCAATTTTGAGACCCTTTGATCACTAGCCAAATAATGTCGAAAAATTATGAAATTTAGTTTCCAAACACTTTCAATAGTGTAGATCAAGTCTAGTGGAGCCGATCGTCGATTTGGAAGCCGCAACATCAAAAACAACTTGGTAGCACGGAGGCCTCCGTGCTACCGATAGTATACCAGCCTAGCTCTATATTGACGAGTATTATTTTTTCTAAATCTAATTTGTACATATGATACCCGATGCTCATAGGGCTCATGTACAAATTAAAAGCCACAATATATTTTTAGATCGTTTCTTATTAAATTGATTTTCAAATAATGTGATATTAAAGCCAATTGTACACTCCTCACATATATATACAATGTATATAATTGTTTCTCCTAATGTAATATTTTTTTATGTAACCGCATGCTTCTCTTGTAGTGGTAGCAACCGAATTAGTTTTATAGTTTAAAAAAAGGAAAAATTGAATGCACTTGTAGATTTTTTGAATATCCAATTGTATAAAAAATGATGTCTTAATTAATTTAGCCATTATATTACCAAACAAGGTCTATATTGTTACAATAATTCAAACTTTAGAGATGTATTAAAAATCTTGCCCAAATTTCATAAACAATAGTTGTAACTAATTAACCAATACAAACATTTCAATAGCAAATAAGAGACAAAGTAGCACTTTGTACTTAATTAGGGACTGTTTGAATGCATATATATCTTAGAATAATTTTTTATTTACACAAGAAGTTTGTAGTATTTAGTGGATAAGAAGTATGATCAAATGTTCAAAAGAATATGCCATATTCAGCCTTTATATTATATATATATATATATATATATATATATATATATATATATATATATATATATATATATATTCGAATAAGATAAATAGACTCGTAAGTGGAATATATTATTTATGGATGTCGAGACATTTCAAAGAGTTCAGGCAATATTTGGAGGCACGAAATCTTATTTAGTATATTCATTTCTTAGAAAATATATAATAGCACATGATGGACGATCGAGGAATGTGTTCAATTGTCTAGAATGGATGTTATATTTGGTTTTCACAGTCCTCAATGTCGAAACATAGCCTTTCTCAATCATATATGTTTTAGGGGTGCCAACGACCCGAACACGAGCGAGCTGGGGCCGGATCGTGTTCGGCTCATTTTATAAACGAGCCGATCTCGAGCTGGCTCATTAAAATATCGTACCAAAATATTCAGCTCGTGTTTGGCTCGTTAATCAACGAGTCAAACACTTGTTGGCTCACGAACAACAAGTTAAAATATTAGAAATTATATATATATATATGTAGAAAATAAATTTATGACATCTTGCGATCCCTCTTCATCTCCAACTCCTCCCTCCGAGCGTCCCGAATTGCGGCCGCATCGATCCATTATCAAACATTATTAGCTAGATAGAATTTCCAAGAGATTAGAAAGAAACATATATGCATGCATGGGATTACGTACGAGGGATTGTGCGCTACATTTTATACTTCGTTTGAAAAAAGAGAAATGTACAAGATGCTTGCATCATTCTGTTGTCATTTTTCTTTTTTTTCTCTTTATTTCTTAATGAAACATCAAGAATTGCTTTTTATTTAAATTTAAAAAAGGTTAGTTGCAAACCGCACTTGATCCTGATGATTGCTGAAATTGAGAGACGAAATCCGCGCGCGCAAAGCGCCTTGCAATCCCCTCTTCATCTCCGCCTCCTCCTCTCTCCAAGCCTCCTGAATTGCGGTCGCTCGCCGTTATCTGCAAGATATTCTCCTAAAATGCAGATCACACGTTTTCTTAATTAATTTCAAGAAGAAAAATAGAAGAAGAAGATACAAATCTACCAGAAATTAATCGATCGATTAATCACCTTCGCTTCCAAATCTTCACTATCCCCTTGTCTAGAAAAAACAGAAAAATTAAGAAAAAAGTTATATATATTATCAAACGTTACTAGCTAGCATTTCCAAGAGATTGGAATTAAAGAAACATATATGCATGAGATTACGTACAAGGGTGTCATGGACGTTCCTGCGGAGGCGAGCTGAGTTTAGGGTTAGGAGGAAGGAGATGAAGCAAACGGATGAGGCGGAGAAGATCCAAGAGAAGAGTTATTAGAGGCGGCGGAGGTAATTAAGCTTACGGGTCGGGTTGTCGGAAGACGGAGCCGGAGGTTGCCCTATCCGGGCCATCCATCCAACTCCGTTCCAAACTCCTAGTGAGATGGGTGCACTGAGGTATTAAGGGTCCAGACCACACCAGAACCACACCAGAAGATGACCCGAGATGGCCCAAATACAATATTCTTTTTACAGCTTAGACCCCAATTCTTGTAACTCTCTCTTTTGGGTCCCAAAGTAGAGAAGTATAAATAGTTAAACTCATACCTGTAATAGTTAAGAAAGAAGATAATAAAATTCCCATTCTCCCCTAATCCCTCTTCTCCTCGTCTCTTCTCCTCTCTCCTCTTTTCAATCCCCTTTCTCTCTTCTTCTACTCTGCTATCCTCTCCCTGCAAATTCAATTACTCTGCAGCTTAACCTCCCATTCATTGGAATTCTGATCGGAATTTCCCATCATCTCCTACCTTCCAACTCCTCAGCTTGGTGGCCTCATCGGAGCAGGAACCGGATCAGGTATTGGTTCCATCATAACTTTAGCCATCCGACAAGTAATTGTGGTTGCTAAAGGTCAGGTTCATTACAAAGGGTTTGTTGTTGTTGTTGTCGTCGTCGTCGTCGTCGTCGCCGTTGGAAGGCGGAGCCGCAGGCGGAGGCCGTCGGGAGCCGTCTTCTTGATCCGAAGAGCCGTCGTGAGCCAGAGTGATTGACATCGGGCGGCGTTGTCTTCTTGATCGAGAGAGAGAGAGAGAGATCAAGATCTTTATAACAGAAGCCATGCATGAAACAACCTCAAAACTTAATTAAGGATTGTAAAGAAAAAGTATAAAACGATACCAAAACCCATGTTAAATTCAAGAAGCTCAGAAGGGCTCGCCGCTGATTGGATCGCCAACATCATATCATCATCATCGTCATCATCATCATCATCATCATCATCATCTTCTTCTTCTTCTTCTTCTTCTTCTTCTTCTTCTTCTTCTTCTTTTGCTCCTCAGCAGCATGGGCATCTTCTGAATCTCTCGAAACCCGTCTACATACACACACCAAATTAATTGCACCACCAAAAAAAGAAGATGTATATACGTACGAGGGGTTCTTGCTCTCGACGGATCGAGGGAGGAAGAGGTGGCCATCGCCGCTGCGTCTCGTTCCCCATGCCGTTACATATCATCGCACCCACTGCTGTCGCGGCGGCCACACGGCACTTTTCCAGGTGCTGATCTTGGTATAGCTCGTCAGGCGGGGAGGCCTGCGCGGAACAACGCGGCGACGAGCGCTCCGACGAGCTATACCAAGATCAACATCTGGAGAAAATTCCCAAGGCTACGCGCGGCACCGGATGCGATAACGCACGGCACAGGGTGCGATAACAGCGCCCCGAGTCCCCGAGCCCCGGCATCGGCGTCGGCATCGATGTTTCTTGCTCTCTGTCGGGTGCAGTTGCCATGCATGATCAACAATTAGGAAGAGTCCTATTCCTATTCCTATTCCTATTCCTATTCCTATTCTCTCTACCTTGGCTAGCTATTCCTATTCTCTCTACCTTGCATCTACAACAGTATAAAAATCTTAAAATAAATCTACCAAAAATTATCTAATTCTTCCATTTGTAATTAAACAAATAAAACGAATATATATACTAATTAAATGAAATAAAGCAAAGACATATTAAACTAGTCAAAATGGAGACATATTAAAATAATTAAATTAAACTAGGAAAATGCTCATAATAGACGCATATTGTCTTGATAGTAAAATATGCATTATAACACTTGTAAAAGTGAGAGTGGTATTTTAGCCATATATTTTTTTAAATGCAACTAATAAGGGTAGTTTTGATATTTTTACTAAATTTGAAGGGCATTTTTTATATTAATAAGCTTTGGAGGGTATCTATGTAATTGGGGGTGGGTGAGAGGGTACTTATTTACCCACCCCTAATAATTTGATCATTACTTAGAAACATGTGAGCTGTAATTAAGTGGGGTCACAAATTAATCCAACTCTAATTAGGAAAATTTCAAATTTTTGCACCCAAATAAGGTTGACTAGAAATGAATGTGTTCGATCGTTAGAGTAATAATTAATCCCAAAAATTTGAGCTGCTAAAAAGATATAATTAATTCATTTAAAGTGTACAGACACAACGTTCATTAGTCTCAATTGTGATTCGGTCCAACCAACCTCATGCCACTTCGAACATAACTCAGTCCAATCCGACCTCCTGCCATTTTCTAACGTGACTTGCCCCAATCGAACCTTCCGCCATAAGGCATGATACTGGCCTCTTTAAGCCAACAGAATGGTTGCGCAGTGATATTGGGCTTGTGCGCTACATTTTATATTTTGTTTGAAAAATTAAGGAGAAATATACGAGCTGCTTACATCATTCTGTTATAGTTTTTCTTTTTTTTTTCTCTATTTTTTTTATGAAACATCAAGAATTGCTTTTCATTTCAAAGTTAAAAAAGGTTAGAAATTAGCTAAGTTGCAGAGTCTTTTTTTTCTGAGAGAAAATTAGCAATCTGTCTGTTTCGTTTATCTCTTAAAACTTAATTCATTTAGGAATATGAAACACTTATATTTTAAATTTGAGATATCGAATATCAGCCATCAAGTCTTTAGCTAACTCCGCTATGTCCAAGTGGCCTAAGTTGCATAGTTTTATGGCTCAATCTATGGTGATTTTATAACTGTAATATAACTAATTAATTGTGTGCTTTTATTAAAACTCTAGGTAAAATCAAAAAGCGCTTTAGAACCTCATCTTTGTCCTGTTATTCAATGGCAAAGAATTAGATTTTCTGTTGAAAAAGCATCGTGTCGAATGCCTTCTTGACAAATTACATGCATGCATGGTACATTCATTATTTTTATTTTACTATATGAATCTAGTTTCGTGAATTAGCTTCTAAACAATAAAGAATTGATATTTACAGATCTTTTTCGTTATCGCCCTGCAAAATAAGAAAAATTCAAATCTTTTCCGACAATAGCAAAAATAGTTAGGACATTATCAAGCCAACCCATATATAGGTTATAGTACTTTTATAAAAACTACAGTATTTTATGAGAAAGTAAAAACAATATTATTTACAGAAATATAGAGAAGTACTTGTCATGACATGTAAAATATTTGTTTTTATATTTTATTATAGTTTAAGATTTACCATTTTGTAGTTTATAAAGAATAAAATTTAACTGCTCTATTTGATATATATAGCAGATCTTTAAAATAAAACAAATTTAAAATATGGAATAGTAAATTACGACTTTTCATGAATGGGAAAATATAAACGATCGAGTCTGTACTGAAATTTTATTAAAAGAAAAAAAATGTAAAAGTGAGGTTCCTGTTTCAATTTAATCACATAAATTATTGGTTAATTGTAATATAATACACAAATTTTGAAGAAACAATGGAGGGGTGATTAGATTTTGTTGACTTAAAGGGACCAGCAACCTGTCTTGTGACGGGAGGTCAGCTTGGGTCGAGTCACGTTCGAAATAGCGGGAGGTTAGATTGGGCCGAGTCACAATCGAGACTCGTAGGCACTATATCTGTCACGCCCCGGGCTAGTTTTAGAAGCGGAAATACGTGCCAATTTTTTTTTTGAAAGCCTAGCCCGCGCCACGTACAGACCCGCCACAAATACAGGGACCACTGTACACACGGACAGAGCCTCCCCTGTATTTGCACGGCGTACACAACAACAACGACATGATCACAATCACTACTCATTCATCACACCCAACAAGAACAACAACAAACATGATTCATACAGCTAATCCGTCCTTAAACCAGTATGAATCTAAGCAAGTTCTTAAGCGAAGGATGATGCGATGCACAAACAACAATCATTCTAGAAATCTGCTCCTTACCCAGAAGCTTTCTTTTGAAAACGCTACCACGAGGGGTAGAAAACCAAAGTATGCGATAAATGAAAGATCTTGAAGAATACTCAACCAAGAGTCTAAGCATGCAATCAACGTACTCATAGGAACTAAACCAAAATCACAGAAGATAAGCATGCAATACAAACATCCAAAATGTAACTGAACCTCATCCACAACTAACCAACTGTCAAGGGATAGGATAATAACCAAAAATCTGGGGGAGAAGCCTCACAGGTCAGAACCTCTAGCACACCATCTATGCGTGCCTCGCTGCATCCCGACTCCCACCACCCTGCTCACCTGAAAAAAATAACGAGGGCGGGGGGTGAGAACATGTAAACATGTCTCCCCTCCCAGTGGGTACCGCAAGCCGACGAAGGCGAGGTGTACACACCGGCACGAGGGTCAACAGATAGGTAGATTAGGTAAACAGTAGCACAAGTAAATATGAGGCCAACATATAACTGAACAACTATACTACTGTAATCAACTAGTGTATGCATCAATGGAGATAACCACAAGGTAAACCCAATCCATAGCCACCGGGACGTATCCCTGGCACTGTCACCTGCTTAACACTCGGCACATATACCTTCTGGACGCACTGCGTCAAGGCTCACGGGTCGGAACAAACTCAACGACCCTTTTCCGGAAAAGAACACCCCTAGGCGGTGGATCAGACCGCTGGTGTACGTGAAGTGCTAGAAGAGCTGTGACGATCGATGCTAATGCTCAATCCACAGAACGGCAACGAGCCGTGAAGCAACTGGTAAACTACCACGAGGATCGCACGGAACAACAGGCGATCACTGCCGACCAACTGGGTCGTCTCAATAATCATGCAAACCACAACTACTCTACTATCCAAGCACGCATAAGTAGAGTCAACGGGAGTCAAGTGAACTGATAACTGAAATGCAAGAGAAGGGATAGAAAGATATCACCGTAGTCCACTGAACCGACTCCGGATCGAAGTACCCACCTGTAGAAACGGTCAAGCCTAACTCCGACGGCTCTCGGGAAACGCGACAGGACCTACGAAAGACTCACACGGTCAAGGTCCACCAAGTCGACGCTAAACACCAAGCTCACACAATTCCGAATCGACGGATCGCCCGAAAAACCCACCGGGACGATCCCGAAACCACACAAAGCCCCAGAGGGGTACCTACAGCCAATCAAGTCCTCCGCTATCCCCCAAACACACACAACAAGGTGGCGGAACAGCGAGCACAAGCTCGGGGTGCCACGAACACAAACGCACCCGAAACGGCTTCCCGGGTTCCCGAAAAGTGCCGATTTGACACCGGAACCCATCGTCACTCATCCGCTGTCCTCGGAACTTCGGGACAGTGATGAGGAACATCCAAAAGGCTAAAAGATGAAGCCAAGTCACTTGCAAAAACAGCAAGTGAGTCGCGCGACCAAAAACACGCGTTTCGCCGATTATTTCATCGAATAACGTGTTCGAAAATGGATCCGAAACTCCACGAAGGGCGAAGGGGTTGGACAACCAGTCCATAGGGCTCCAAAGACCATCCCCTTGCTGCCCACAGCGTCGCAACGCTGCCACAAACACAGAAATCCCAAAACAAGCCACAAATACATACATACAAGCACAAAACAAAGCCGTTCGAGCAATCCGTACATCCACACGACCTTCCGCAAGCACCAGCGGATAGGTAACGATGTCATGGAGACCGTGCTCACAGCCCCACTACGACAGGACAAGTCGCAAGCTCAGCAATTGCATAAAAATAGTGAAAAATACAATAACATAGCTCGACAAAGGCCGAACGACGAAACGGCTCAACCAAAACCACATCTAAGGTGAGCATGATGATCGGCGCGTCGCCGCGATCATCGTGCTCACCTTCCCGGACTTCGGGAAGCAACAGGGAGCTCAAATAACCTTGCGCGGCCAAAATCCATCAAAACAAGACCCCGGCCGGAGCAACCAGCTCCGGCCGGCATGCAAGGCCAGCGGCGGCCAGGATCGGCAGAGGAGGTGGCAAGGAAGAGGGGGCTCACCTCAGCCGGCGACGGGAAGCGGCGACCTGGGCTCACAAGGCTCGGCCAGCTGCTGCCCAAGCAGTGGCCGCAGCAGCTTGGCGGCGGCTCCCGGCGGCACGGCGATGGCCCCGACGGTCGTGCCACCTCGGGGGAGCTCCGGCGTGGGTCCCCCCTCCCCCTGGGTGCACACCGCAGGGAAGGAGAGGAAGAAGAAGAAGAAGAAGAAGGAGATGGCCGGGGGGCAGCGCCGGCCAGGGGTGGTCGGCGGCGGCCGGATGAGCTCGGGGAGGATGCTAAGGGGCAGGGGGAGAGGTGGCTCGCAGCTGGGGTGGCTGAGGAAGAAAGAGAAAGAGAAAGAGAGAGAGAGAGAGAGAGAGAGAGAGAGAGAGAGAGAGAGAGAGAGAGAGAGAGAGAGAGAGAGAGAGTGGTTCAACCACTACTCACAACCACTACTCACACACACACACGCCAACATAAATACTTAGCACAATTGCACAAAAGCCCCTCAAACCCCACAAATCACCCCTGGGTCCCCCACAGCAGGTACAAAAGTCCAGACACCCCTCCACATTCGAACTCACGCGAAACGGTGTGAAAAACGGGGTTAAGATCGTGAAACAATAAATGTACAGTTCGACCCCTCAGCGAAGAACATGCAATAACTTTCAATCCGTCCGTCGCATGTCGACACAAGTTACGCCATTGCGCTCAGCACTGCCGAGACATCGAATCTATCATTTTGGATCGTCAGGATCGAACTCCGGATTGCGCCGTTAAGTCGTACACTCTCCACAACCAAAAATCCAAAAATCATAAATACATATAATACACTATATATACTATATATATGCACCTATACACACTAATATAAGTATACCTATACTCATACAGCTCAGATGCACAGTAACAAGGGTGAGAGATACAGAATTCAAATTCGCAGATCAAAGAAAACAATATATAAATCAGAATTCTCACATCACTCCCACCATACAAGAAGTTTCGTCCCCGAAACTTCCTCACACAACATCCGCGAACAACTGCGGAAACTTCTCGCGCAAAGCAGACTCCAGCTCCCAAGTAGCCTCGCGCTCCTCGTGATTCGTCCACTGAACCTTCACATACGGAATGCTCCGGTTCCTCAACTGCTTCACCTCACGAGCCAAAATCCGAACAGTCACCTCGTCGTAGCTAAGGTCCTCCCTCAGCTGAATCGTCGTCGGGCTGATCACGTGAGAAGGGTCAGGAATGTACTTCCGAAGCATAGACACATGGAAGACATTGTGCACCCGTGCCAGACTAGGAGGAAGAGCTAACCGATAAGCCACCGGACCCACACGCTCAAGGATCTCGAACGGTCCCACAAATCGCGGACTAAGCTTGCTCCGCAACCCGAACCGCTTGATCCCTCGAGACGGCGACACCCTGAGCAGCACATGCTCACCGACCTGAAACACGAGGTCCCGTCGTCACTGGTCCGCGTAGCTTTTCTGCCGGCTCTGCGCAGTCAGCAGCCTCTGCCTCGCACTGCGAATCCTGGCCTCTGCGTCCTCTAGCAAGTCAGGCCCGATCACACGACGCTCGCCCACGTCATCCCAACAGATCGGTGATCGACAACGACATCCATACAATGCCTCGTACGGTGCCATCCCAATGCTCGTCTGGAAGCTGTTGTTGTAGGCGAACTCCACCAAGGAAAGGTACCTGAACCAACCCTCACCAAAATCCAAAACGCAAGCCCGGAGCATATCCTCAAGGGTCTGGATGACACGCTCCGACTTCCCGTCACTCTGAGGGTGGTAAGCTGAGATGAAGCTGAGCCTCGTCCCCCGTGCCTGCTGCAAGCTCCTCCAGAACTGAGAAACGAAGCGGGAATCCCGATCAGAGACGATCGACACAGGCACTCCATGAAGTCTAACGATCTCATCCAAATAGAGCTGTGCCAGTCGATCCTGGGACCAAGTCGTGTGCACCGGTAGGAAGTGAGCAGCCTTCGTCAATCGGTCCACGATAACCCAAATCGCATCGTGACCTCGCTGAGAACGAGGTAACCCGGTGACGAAGTCCATGGTAATCTGCTCCCACTTCCATACCGGTACAGGCAACGGTTGAAGCTTCCCTGCTGGTCGCTGATGCTCGGCCTTCACCTGCTGACAAATCAAACACCGAGCCACATGCTAAGCTACGTCCATCTTCATGCTAGGCCACCAAAAACTCTGCCTCAAGTCGCGGTACATTTTCGTCCCTCCAGGATGAACGGTGTACGGCGATCGGTGTGCCTCAGTCAAAATCTCTCGCCTCAAATCCGAATCACTAGGCACACACCTCCGTCCTCTAAAACGAAGAGAACCATCTGCGTAGATCGTGAAGTCACCATCTCTGCCCTGCTCGGCCTCTGCTCGCACTCTCTGCAGATGCGGGTCCAACAACTGTCCACTGGCAATCCGATCAGACAAGGTGGGCTGCACCACCAGAGTCAACAGCTGTGCGGTAGCTCCATGAGGTAGGATCTCCAACTCAAGTCGACGAAACTCCTCCACCAAGTGCTCCTGGTCGGTGATCATGAGAGATAGCTCTGCCGAATGCTGCCTCCGGCTCAAGGCGTCCGCCACAACATTCGCCTTGCCCGGATGGTACTGGATGGAGATGTCATAGTCCTTCAAAAGCTCAAGCCACCGTCTCTGTCTGAGGTTCAGCTCCTTCTGGGTGAAGAGGTACTTCAGACTCTGATGATCCGTGAACATCTCGCAATGCGCTCCGTACAGATAGTGCCTCAAAAGCTTCAGAGCGAAGACCACTACTGCAAGCTCGAGATCATGCGTCGAATAATTCTTCTCGTAGTCCTTCAGCTGGCGCGACGCATACGCGATGACCCTCTCCTGCTGCATGAGCACGCACCCCAATCCAATGCGAGACGCATCGCGATAGACCACAAAATCCTCACCAGGATGCGGCAATGCTAGGACAGGAGCACGAGTCAGTCTGTCCTTCAGCTCCTGGAAGCTCATCTGACAGGCTGGAGTCCACAGAAACTTCTCTCCTTTCCTCGTCAGCTTGCTCAAAGGGACGGCGATTTTTGAGAAACCCTCGACAAATCGCCGATAATAGCCAGCCAAACCGAGGAAGCTCCGGACCTCAGTCACAGAAGTCGGGACAGGCCAGTCCACCACAGAGTCCACCTTCTTTGGGTCCACCGCAATCCCAGACTGCGTCACGATGTGACCCAAGAAGGAAACTTCCCGAAGCCTGAACTCACACTTCTTGAGCTTGGCATAAAGTCGATGCTCTCGAAGCGTAAGGAGGACTCGCCGAAGATGCTCCTCATGCTCCAAATCGCTCCTAGAATATATCAATATGTCGTCAATGAAGACCACAACAAACTGATCCAAGAACTGCCGGAACACCCTGTTCATCAAATCCATAAAAGCTGCCGGGGCGTTCGTCAGACCGAACGGCATCACCGTGAACTCGTAATGCCCATAACGAGTCTGAAAAGCGGTCTTCGCAACGTCCTCGGCCCTGATCTTCAGCTGATGATATCCGGACTGCAGGTCGATCTTTGAGAATACCGCGGCTCCCTGAAGCTGGTCGAAGAGATCGTCAATCCGCGGCAGAGGGTACTTGTTCTTCACCGTCACCTTGTTGAGCTCTCGATAGTCAATGCACAAGCGCATACTACCGTCCTTCTTCCTGACGAAGAGGACTGGAGCTCCCCAAGGAGAAACACTCGGACGGATGAAGCCCAAGTCCAGAAGATCCTCAAGCTGAGCCTTCAGCTCCTTCAACTCAGCAAACGCCATGCGGTAGGGGGCCCTCGAAATTGGGGTAGAGCCCGGAACCAGATCAATAAAGAAGTCAATCTCACGGTCGGGGGGCATCCCAGGTAGCTCGGCAGGAAAGACATCAGGAAAGTCTCGAGCCACCGGAATATCCTCCAGAACCGATACAGCTCGATGAATGTCGTCTACCGAAGCCAGGTAAGCCGCACATCCACCGATCAACAAACTCCTAGCACGAGCGGACGAGATAGTCAAGGCGAAGAAAGAACTCTTACAGGCACGATAGATGAATTCCTTCTCGCCCGGCTCCGCAAATGTCATCGTCCTCTGCTCACAGTCGATGGTGGCGTGGTGCCTGGTGAGCCAGTCCATCCCAAGCACCACATCGAACTCCGACAGCGACAACACGACCAAGTTAGCCAAGAACACCTGGTCGCCAAGCAACATAGGGCAAGCCCTAATCCACCTATCAGCTCCAAGGCCCTTGCCAGGGGTCTGGATCCGAAGAGGTACAGGGAGTGGACTCGACTCCAGATCATGCTCACGAGCGAAGGAACGGGAAATAAAGAAATGCGATGCACCTGAGTCAAACAGCGTTCTAACACGAGAGCCGAAAAGGGAGGTAATACCTGCAACCACGATGTCTCCACCGGTGTCTCCCTCAGGGTGGGACATGTTGAAGACACGTCCACCTGAAGCCTGGGGTGTCCCCTCCTGCTGGCGAGAAGATGAGGGACGCCCAGACGAAGCAGCTTTATGTAACCGCATGCTTCTGCTGTAGTGATCGTACTTAGTTAATTCGGATTCGACAAAAATTCGGTACGGGTATAATACAGATAAAATTCGTCTCCTAATTTTTAAATTCGTTGAAAAATTCAGCTTAAAAAACGAATTCAATAATTATTATACAATATGACATATAAACAATCAAATAAGAAATAGATTAAAATAGCCCATAATTAATTATAAAATATATAAATATTTTTTTAGGGTGAATGAACAAAAAACTCATATTTAAATATAAAATATAAAATAATCTATATTTAAACATAAAAATTATAAGTTTTTTGTTCAAATTTTTAATAATTCGGGAATAATTCGGCAATAATTCGGCTGGTTGCAAAAATTCACGAATAATTCCGTATTTTTGCAAAAAGTTCGTAAACGGACCGTTTAATTCGGATTTTTAGTAATTCGCGAATAATTCGCGAATTATTCGCGAATTAACTAATTATGGTAGTGATTGCAACCGAATTAGTTTTATAGTTAAAAAAAGGAAAGACTGATTGAATGCGTTTGTGAATTTTTTTTGAATATCCAATTGTATAAAAAATGATGCTTTAATTTAGCCATCATATTACCAAACAAGGCCCATATTGCTACAATAATTCAAACCTTAGGGATGTATTAAAAATCTTGCCCAAATTTCATAAACAGTATTTGTAATTAATTAACCAATACAAACATTTCAACAAACAAATAACAGAAAAAGTAGCACTTTGTACTCAATTAGACACTGTTTGAATGCATATATATATCTTAGAATAATTTTTTATTTACACAAGAAGTTGGTAATATTTAGTAGATAAGAAGTATGACCAAATGTCTAGAAAAATATGCCATATTCGGCCTTTATATTATAGATATATTTTTGAATAAGATAAATAGCCTTGTAAGTGGAATATATTATACAACCTATCAAATTATGAATTTTGAGATATTTCAAAGAATTAAGACAATGTTTGGAAGAACGAAATCTTATTTAGAAAATATATAACAGTATATGATGGACGGGGAGTGTGTTCAATTATCTAGAATGGATATTATATTTGGTTTTCAAAGTCCTAATAAATGTTGAAACATAGCCTTTCTCAATCATATCTGCTCCATGCCATTAACGGAGGATAACTCAAAGCTTGGCCCAAAAAAAATAAAAAAAATCAAATGAAATTGTTGATTGAACACTGGAATATCGAGAAGTGGCAAGGAAAGAACAAGCATGCATGAATGATATGTACTCTAGATTTATACTACGTGCGCATTTATTTGCATGCGCCATGCACGGAGACATTTTTCACGTTCACACACCAAGGGCACTCTCTCTCTCTCTCTCTCTCTCTCTCACACACACACACACACAAAAGAAAAGGAAAAAAGAACATCTCAAAGAGCAGCAGAATTAGTACTACACCTAGCTCAATGCGATCAGCAACATCAGCAGAAACATCATCAGCATTTCTTGTACTTCTTCCGCTGCCGCAGTTTGCGATGCTATGAACCGTGCTTGATCCTGATGAGTGCTCGAATTGAGAGACGAAACCTGCACGCGCAAAACGCCTTGCGATCCCTCTCCATCTCCACCTCCTCCTCCCACGGAGCCTCCCGAATTGCGGTCGCTCTCCGTTATCTGCGACAGATTCTCCTAAAATACAGATCACACGTTTTCTAATAAATTTAATTTCAAGAAGAAGGAAAATAAAAGAAAGAAGATTCAAATCCATGCATGAGAAATTAATCGATCGATCAATCACCTTCGCTTCCATTTCTTCACCATCCCCTTGTCTATAAAAAAAGAAAAAAAAAGAAAAAAGTTAAATATATATATATATATTTTTTTTTATTTTTTTTTTCAAATATCATTAGCTAGGTAGAATTTTCAAGAGATTAGAAAGAAACATATATATATATATATATATATATGCATGGGATTACGTACGAGGGTTTGTTGTTGTTATATATATATATATATGCATGGGATTACGTACGAGGGTTTGTTGTTGTTGTTGTCGTCGTCGCCGTTGGAAGGCGGAGGCCGTCGGGAGCCGTCGGGAGCTGGAGTGGTTGACATCGGCAATATTCTTCCTCCTCCTCCTCTCGCTCGTCGGGCGGCGGTGTCTTCTTGATCGAAAGAGGTACGACGGGCCGAAGCTGGCGCTGAACGGCATCTTCCGCCGCCTCTCCACCATCGGGCATCACGAACCGGAGTAGTCGACGTCGACCATCTTCTCCCTCCTCCTCTCGCTCGTCGCTCGTCTTCTTGATCCGAAGAGGAGTCGTCCGCCGGAGTAGCCGACGTCGTCGCCCGCCTTCTTCCTCCGCCGCCTCTCGCTGCAGCTTGTAGGGTGCCGTCTTCTCGGGCCGGAGCAGCCGACGTCGCCGACTGTTTACTTCTTCCTCCGCCTCTCGCTCGTCGAGTGATGAGCGCCGCTCCGACCGCCACTGCGATGGCCCCTCCGACGACGAGGATGAAAGCTCTGATGTCTCTCATGTTAACTCTGCGCGCCGTGATCAAGAATATTAAGACGATCGAGTCTTATTCCGGGCTCTTATTCCACCTTCTTATATATTCCTCCCCTATCCTTACTCATATATTTATAGCACGTTAATTCCCCTCTTTTTTAAGTGGGTTCCGGCGCCAACATTTAGTTATTGTGCATATAATCTCTTTACTGATTTTTTTTTAAATTAGTAAATAAAAAAATTGATAAGAAAAGTAAAGGAGAAAAAGGTTTCTTAAATATAATTACAGCTGGATGTGGGTTTAAGACGAGAAAGTCTAACGTGTCATACTTGCACCACATCAGCAATAATAAGTCAATCATATTTATTCTTTAAAAAAAATATAATAAAAATATTTTTTTTATAAACATGATGTGATGGATTAACTTAAAAAATTTTATTTGATTGATCAGGAACGCCATGTCACCAATATAACCGATGCATTCTAGAATTTTTCATTTAAAACTAAGGGTACTTAGATAGATGTGGAGTAAGCATGTTTTATTCTATGGACCGAGTCTACCACATAGGACAATTCCATCCGTCATTCACCGGATTTTAAGATTTGTGCCTTTAACAGTTGCGTGAACAATCTGTATCAAAGTCTATAGAGCAATCGACGTAGTCGGCTCCCGCCATGGCCAAGGCTTCTAAAGAAGCACCCATATATCTTCTTCCTTGCTCAACAACTGGACGTGTAGAGTGGAGGAAGAAGGAGAAGCCAAGGCGACAGGTCGCATGGGCAGGCGAGGTAGGTAAGCATTTAATGGAGATCAATAGGTGCCTTGAAGACGATGATGCGATTTTAGCTGGTTCTAGCAATGGCCCTAATCGAGACCAAAAGGATGGGGTTACTAATGGTCTACAAAAAGGTAAGGCAGGATTAACTTTCAATGAACCTGGGTGGATGGGACGCAGCAGCTCGCAGGACGGATGCATTTACTCCCCAAATCCTGCTCCCATGTCGTACAAGGAGGCGCTTCTGAGGGGAGCAAGCAGACAGTCTATAATTTCCTTCCACCAGACCAACCCAACCTCACCTACCAAAAGACTCAAGCAATCTGTGTTTAGAAGCCAGGCAGGAAAGTGCTTCAGATGCCTGGCTGCGGACCATAGGGTTGCTGAGTGTCGCGATCCCATCAGGTGTCTTCGCTGCCTTAGAACGGGTCACCGAGCTTCACGCTGTAAGAAGTTAGCACCCAAAGACACCGCAAGGATGAACAGAGCACTACGCCAACAAGGGCGCATCCCATACTCAAAGGTGTACGTGCCATATACGGAGGAGTACCTGCGACCACGGGATTCTCGGCGCAACGCGGTGCTGGCTGATGTCATCCAGCCGGCAAACCTCGGGCCAAACCCGATCCACACCATTGCAGCTGCGCTAGCTAGACGCTTCGGGGGTTACACTGAAGACTTCGTCATTGCGCGCTACAGGGACAGGGACTACGCCATTTTCCTACCGGAATGGGTCTCGGCGGAAGTCCTGATCAGACGAGAGGTTCTCACCCTGGACGGTTTCTGGATAAGGTGCTATCCTTGGGGTCAATATAGAAATGCGCAACCACACCGCGAGCTTTTCAAAGCGTGGATTCGGCTAATCAACTTGCCATTCGAATGTTGGACGGTAGCGAGAGTTGCAGCAATGGTGAGCGGATTCGGACGGTTCGTGATGGCAGACGACACAACGAAGGCCATGACGGATCTCAGGGCATTTCGTTGCCAAATCGCTCTCGACTCGCTGCATGACATCCCCCAAAACCTGTCTGTAGTGCTAGGAGAGGAAATTTTTGCCGTCATGGTGCATCTGGAAAGTTGGGAACAAACGGTGGACATAGGGAATGGCGTACCCCCTGCGCCACCGCCGAATTGGCCCGCCGACGGTAACGATCGGGGGAGAGGCAACGGCAATAGAGCCCAGAACATCGCTAACCCAATGAATGCAGACGAGACGATGGGCGAGGGAGCTGGTGAACTGGACGAGGTTGGTTCGTCGTGATCGGTAACTCTGGAGTCGGCACCGGGAGCGCGAGGAGGTGCGACGTACGGTGGGGAGCTCGGCGTCACAACGGCTAGCGCGAACACGGAGTACGAGAACAGGAGGAGCCAGGCGCGTTCTTCGGAGTCGTTGCAAATGGTGCTGGGGGGGTTTTCAAATCCTTTCACGAAACCGGGGGTTTGCAGGAGGGAGCCTAGGGAGAAGCTCGGACCTATTCTCCTGCTTAAGAAGCACTTGTTCCATTCCTTGGCAAGAGGGCTACCTAGGGAAGTGGATGCTATTAATTATGGTTTTGCGCTTTTCGAGACCTTGGGAAATGATGGTCAACCCCTGGGACCTCACTTGCATCAGGATGTTAAGTACACCTTGCCTTCTATGGAGCCCACGAATCCACTGTTAGGGGCTGAGACGAATATTGCTTGGTGGGCCTGGAATCTTCCTCCAAGGCAGAGCTTCAGCCTTATTTCGTTTGGGATGAAGGACTTTGGGCTGGCCCTGCACGTGATCTCTTTCGGATTGGAAGAATTGATTGGCGCCCTCAGCTTGGGTGATTCGGGCCACCGTGTTGACCCAGCTGTCAATTTTTTTGCTTACTTAGGAGGGGCAGACACCTTCACCAAACCTACGGGTTCTGCACAGGCTCTTGTGCTTGCGGATTGTTTCGGGAGCTCGGACTCGCAGCCCTCTTCGTCGGCGACACCTATCTCTTCGGGACCTGCGACGAGCCAGACCCCATTGCGGACCAGCAGCCGACTTACCAACACCGACAAGACTTCAATCATCTCCAAAGCAATTTCAAGGAAAGTGAGGCTGCGGGAAGGTGTGGAAAGTAGCGTGGTCGACCATCGCCTCAATAAGCTCATTCTAAAGAGTCGACTTTGTGGTGTGGTTCTGGGAGTAGCAGAGGCGTCGAAACTTTCCGACTTTGTGCACCACTGTGCGTAGTATGGGATAGCTTTGGTTCGTCGACACTTTTTTTGGGACTTCGAGACCTGTTGGGAGGACATCTTGTGTGTCTTATGTTTCGTGTCTGTAGCTGGAATGTTAGGGGGCTCAATAACCCCGCTAAACGTAATGCCGTTCGGGCCGTAGTTTCTAAGTTGTGTAACGCGGTGGTTTGCTTACAAGAATCAAAAGTTCGCCATGTTTCTGGGTCTTTTCTTCGGAGCTTTGGTGGATCCCTCTTGGACAAATGTGTTTTCATTGAATCCAACGGAGCGTCCGGGGGCTTAATCACCTGCTGGAGCTCCCGTATTTTCATCTGTCGTGAAGTGCTTGTGAGAAGATACTCCATTACAGTCCACCTTACCCTTGTTAAGGGTGGCGTAAGCTTCTTTATCACGAATGTGTACGGGCCAGCTTCTTGGGATGGTAGGGCAGATTTCTACTATGAGTTGGCGTAGCTCAAAGGCTGCTGCATAGGCAAGTGGATATTGTGCGGTGACTTTAACAGCACTAGAAGTCAAGACGAGCGAAGGGGGAAGACCTGGAGCACCAAAGCTTCCACCCTTTTCAATGATCTTATCATGGAGCTAGCGTTAATCGACTTACCCATGACTAACTAATCCTTTACGTGGTCCAACATGCAAGAGAACCCCACTCTCGCTAGACTAGATCGTTTTCTAGTCTCGACAGAATGGGAACTGACATTCCCTCTGTCTAAGGTTGAAGCCCTCCCAAGAGTAACTTCTGATCATTGTCCTATTCTTTTAACTGCAATGAGTAATGGAACGCCAAAGAAGAAACTCTTTCGATTCGAGGAAGCCTGGTTGAATCATGAGGATTTTATCTCAAAACTACCTGGGTGGTGGACGGAGGGAAACCCGAAGAGAACGGCTGCGTTAACTTTCTCTGCCAAACTGAGGCATTGTCGGAAGAGGATTAAAGAATGGTGCGCAAATGAGTTTTACAGCATTAGAGGGCTAAAGAACGATCTTATGGCAAGAATCCAGGAGATTGACAAGGTCGAAGAACTACGTGATCTCAATCCGGATAGCTTTAAGAAAATAGAGGAGCTAAAAGAAAAACTAACGAAAGTAGTAAACGACGAAACATCCTTATGGAGATCCCGGGCCAAACAACACTGGCTCCAGAAAGGAGATGGTAACACAAAATACTTTCATTCTATTGCCAATGGCAGAAAAAGAACCAACGGGATTGGCACGATTAACGACAATGGTGCCATGCACCACTCTGAAGAGGAGAAAAAGGCCTACTTCTTCCAGAAATTTAAGGAGCTTTACACACCAGAAGAGTTGGCCCCAACTTCTTTTGGTGAGTGGAGCGACCTATTCAAGGAGAAGCGTGTGACCGGCCCCAATTTAGCACGCCTAACGGAACCATTCTCTATCTCTGAGATAAAGCAAGCGGTATTCCAACTCGGGAGTGACAAGGCACCCGGCCCCGACGGGTTCCCGCTTAGGTTCTACCAAACATTCTGGGATACTCTAAAGGAGGATATCGTGAACCTGTTCCAGGAGATGTATGAAGGAAAACTGTCTACTGATCCCATTGATTACTCATTTATCTGTTTAGTCCCTAAGAAGGAAGAAGCTGCGCGAGCAAATGACTATCGACCTATTAGCCTTTTAAATGGGATTCAGAAGATTTTATCGAAGGTTTTGGCTAATCGACTGGAATTGATTATGAATGATTTGATATCCCCTTCCCAATCGGCATTCCTGAGGGGGAGGAATATCACTGACGCGTTTGCAACCGCTTCCGAACTCATAAGTTGGGGAAGCAAAAAGGCCATTGAGGGGATCGGTGTCAAGGTGGACTTTGAGAAGGCTTTTGATAGAATCCACTGGCCATTTTTATTCCGTATTTTAAATTGGTGGGGTTTCGACAACAAATGGTGCGATTGGATTAAACTATGTGTGTGCCATTCAAAAGTAGCTGTTTTGGTTAATGGAGAGGCAACCAATTGGTTTAAAACGAGGAGAGGTGTACGACAAGGGGACCCCCTCTCCCCTTTTCTTTTCTTATTGGTGGCGGACTGCCTTGCCCGGATGACGAATATGGCAACCACTAACAACCTATTCAATGGACTTGGGCCGACCGATGAATGCAAAACTACACTTATTCAATTTGCAGATGACACTCTCTTCTTTTGCGAAGCCAAGAAACGCTTTATGAGAAACCTTAAGTTCTTGTGGCACCTATTCGAATGGGCCTCCGGAATGAAGGTCAATAGTGATAAGACGGAACTGTATTATATGGGTCAAATTGAGGGAAAAGCGACAAGACTTGCGTCCCTACTAGAATGCAGAGTTGGCAGCCTCCCTACCACATACCTAGGTTTACCCCTTTCTGTCAGGGGCCCTTCAAAGGTGGACTGGATGGGGATCATCCAAAAAATTCAAAATAGAATCGATGGTTGGCAGGCCAAACTCCTTTCAGGGGGGGGGGGGGTAGACTTACTCTAGTTAATGCTGTCCTATCCAATCTACCCCTATACTTTTTGTCTATTTTCAAGGCACCCAAGTGGGTGTTAAAACGTATTGAAATACTTCGGAGAGATTTCTTCTGGAATGGAAGCAGACACTACCCTGGCAAGGGATGTTTGATAGCTTGGAAGAATGTCTGTAGAAACAAGAAAGAAGGAGGCCTTGGCATATTGGATCTAGCCATTATGAATCAAGCCCTCCTCGCCAAATGGTGGTGGAAATTTCACACAGCCCCGGATCTGCAATGGAACAAGATTATCCATGCCCTATACTATCGCAGAAGAAGGCCTATGAAAGAGGGAAGATCTTTTAAGCCTCTCTCATATTGGTGGAAGGGAGTTCTTTCCCTTAATGAAATCTTCAAATGGGGAATACATTACAAACTAGGTAATGGAAGTTCTATAGACTTTTGGTCAGATCGCTGGTGTGGGGAGACCACAATTCAACGATCATTTCCCGAAGCCTACGCTATAACTGAGCTCAAGAACTTAAAAGTCAGGGAATGCTGGGCAAGTATGAGCAACGATTGGAACTGGGGCAAGATTCTAGGAGGCGATGATGCCACTAGTCACCGAGCGTGCCCCTCCTTTTCGGCTCTTAGGGATATGTTAGCAGACTTCAGAGTCGACCAGGGACCTGACAAGATTTTATGGAGATGGAAATCGGATGGACTTTTCACAGTAAAATCGGCCTACTCTGCGCTGAGTGACGGGGGCACTAGGGATGGTCGTTCTTGTACGATTTGGAGACTGCGAATACCTTTAAAAGTCAAAGTGTTCTGTTGGCTTGTTCTCAAGAGGAGACTCCCTACCACAGATAACTTGCTTAAGAGAGGATGGACCGGTAACACTGCATGTGTGCTGTGCGGAACCGAAGATGAAACTGTAGATCACCTGTTCACGCAGTATATTCCTACGAAATTCCTTTTAGTGATGGGTAGCGTGGAGGATGTACAGTCCGGGGATTTGGAAGACAATGTTATTTCAATCTGGGACAGGTGGTCGAGCAAGAAAGGACTGCAGTCTTCAAGCAATAGACTACCAAATCTAGCAGCCTGCTGGTGGGTTACCTGGGAGATGAGGAATGGGATGATCTTTAGAAACGCCATGCCGGATGCCCTGCTTGCCGCACAAAAGTCGAAGTCACTGGCAAAGTCCTGGGAACAAATTCTCCCGGCAAGACAGTTCCAAAAATAAACCTCTCCTGGGATTTTTTTTTTTTTTTTTTCCACCCCCTCGCCCTCTCGAGGCCTTGGTTGCCTCACCCCTGTAGCCTAATTCACTCCCTCTATGAATGAAGCGGGTAGCATGCTACCTTTTTCTCAAAAAAAAAAGATTTGTGCCTTTCACGTGATGAACGATTGATAAAATGGTCTTATGTTTGGGAACTGTCCTCATCAAATTTTACAACATTAATTAGTGGATGCATGAAAGGGTTTTTGGATGGAGAAATTATTGCCTTCATCCTCTGTGTTATAGCTATCGTGCGGTACATCTAATTTATATTAGTATTATTACTATTATTATTATTAGTGTAGAGCTACAGTACTATCGGAAACATAAACGAGTTGATGCTTCCGACTTTTTGACTCTTGGATCAAGAATTATACGGTTAGGATGATAGTGGTCCTCTTTAGGGTTGAGTGATCTCCTAGAATTGAGTAGTCTCTATTGGGTAATAATATTAATCCAATCATTAGAAATAATCGAAGGGGTTGATTCAAGGGCGAAAAAATCGGAAGCAACAACTCCTTTATGCTTCCGATAGTATAGTAGCTATACTCTTATTATTATTATATTTAGAGAAAAGTAATATGCTATCCATTTAGTTTTTTTTTTTATAAATGGACTTAGTTAAAAATGCGAAGTATTTAGGCTTTTAATTTGGGATCTCGGATACCAACCATCAAATTTTTTGATATTTATTATAGAAACAGTCGACACATCTAATTCATTATTATGATTAAATTATCTAGAATCAAAATTCAATCAGTTAGATTTGATCTAGATCATCTAAGTAAGGGTCTATTGTAAGAAATTATCAAATTTAAAACTTAATTCTAAAGCTTTAATAATTAATGATTTGTATGATCTCTTGTCTAAGAATCGCTCCTAAGTTGTTACTTTAAAAATATGTATAAACGTAAAATACTTTTGGCATACTTTAATTTGCTCCTATGGTTTAGTGCATTTTTCCTTTATCGCTCTTTAGTTTAAAAAATTACACTTAATTATTCTGTAGTATTATTTTTGTTCTACCAAAAAAATCTCTAGTAAATATAGTAAAGTGAAATTTAAAAAAAATTATAAGATGATACCCTGTTTAATAATAGGTCCTTATAGTAAAACAAAAATAAAATCATATAGTAATTAAGTATAACTTTTTGAATCACAAGATTGCGAAGTAAACTGCTGTAAGCCCCATGATAATTAAGTGCAATTTTTTGAGCCACGGAGTGGTAAAGTGAAAATGCTCTAAATCACCATGAGGTAAATTAAAGTTTACCCAATACTCTTAGTATGATGCCCTGCTTTCCGGATGGGCACCTATACTAGAACTACTCTAGCTGTAATACGTTTAACCCTTTTAACTTCTCGGGCTTTGCCACCGCCCAAAATACTATAGTCGGGTTAAAAAGTTCAGTCTTATTATACTTTATATATAGAACTATCCTAAATCTTGGGGTGTCACATTCTCCTCCCCTTTAAGCCCTGACGTTTTGGTCTAGTTCAAATACACTCACAAGCTCCAAGCGATATGGGTTTCGTCTCACTAATCTTTAGCCTACCTCTTATGGGGAGCAGAGCTTAGCCTACCTTGTGGGGAGCAGTGCTTCACCAAGATGTGTTGTATTACCCTAGCTTAGTCGATCTCACACTTCCGGCTGATGATTGACTCTGATACTAGCTATGACACATCGCTTCCCAGAGGGTCACCTATCCTAGAACCACTCTAGCTCTAGCATATTTAACTCTCTTAACCACTTGGGCCTAACCCAAAATGCTATAGTCAGATTAAGAGGTTTTACCTTTATATCTTATATATATGACTATTCCAAATTCTCGGAGTGTCATGCATTACCTAGTTTCAGGGTTGGGATCCCTGCTGTTGCAGACCTTGTGTGTGGCTAGGCGTGTTAACGAGCCGAACACGAGCGAGCTGGGGTCGGCTCGTGTTCGGCTCGTTTAATAAACGAGCCGAACACGAGCTGGCTCGTTAAAGTATCGAGCTGAAAAATTCGGCTCGTGTTCGGCTCGTTTATTAAACGAGCCGAACACGAGCTGGCTCACGAGCTGACCCACGAACAACAAATTAAAACAATTAGATTGAATATATATAAAAAATAAATTTATAAAATCTTGCCCATTAAACTTTGATTTAATGATTGAAACTTTGCATATAAATGAGTCTTTTTATAATTAAATTCGGCTTTATATTTTAAGTTTTGCTAAAAATTAAATAATAAAAATATATACTATATATATAAATATTTATCTATATATAAATACAAAATATATAAATTATATAAATATAAATATATGTATTCGAGCTGTTATCGAGCCGAACACGAGCGAGTTGATCCCAGCTCGTGTTCGGCTCGTTTATTAAACGAGCTGAAAAACTCAGCTCGTGTTCGGCTCGTTTACTAAACGAGCGAGCCGATCTCGAGCTCATTTCGAGCCGAACACGAGCTGGCTCGCGAACAGCGAGCTGGATTGCCACCCCTATGTGTGGCTATCCCGGTATGTAAAATATGCGTTTTGAGATACCGCATAGCTATAGAGATGTATGGCATATTTTGGGATCCTTTGTGGGCTGTTTTGGTGATCCAATGCATCGTGCTCATTCTTGGTTGCCATCAGAGGGTGGATCCATGTCGGATCTCACTACAAGAAAAACCATGTTTAGTGGCCATCAAAACTGCCAGCAAAAGTAGTGCAAAATGCCAGCAAAGATTAATGCTGGCAGTTTGTAAATGGCCTCGCAAACAACCGTCGGCAAAAGACAAGAGCCAGCAAAACAGTCTTTTACTGGCGGTTTGAATTGCCAAAAAAAACTATATATCATGGCAAATTAAGTGCCATCAAATAATAAATTGGTGGCTCTTTGAATAACCAGCAAATAGACATTTCATGGCAATCTTAGCTACCATCGAAAGCTTATTTGGCAGCAGCTAATATCACCAACAAAAATAATTTTTCAAACAATCTAAACTGCCGGCAAATAGTAATTTCCCAGTAGTTTAAAAATCGTAGAATTCTTTTTATTTTATTAATTTTTCACCAATAAAAGTGTAAAAAATGTTGTAATTTTTCTCTTTTAATTAGCATGTATTAGTCTTTCAATAGAAGTTCATCAATTTTGCACATTGATGCAAGCAGCTGGTCGATATATGACCATAAAAGCTATATATATATCCGACAAAATTCTATTAAATATAAAGAGTTATACATCATAATCCATAAACTAAATACTTTAAAATTAAGTTCACAGTTTGAGTCATACAATCAAAATGACTTCACTAAAAAAAAAACAAATAAGCTATCTATAACTTGAGTCATACAATCAAAATGACTTCATAAAAAAACAAATAAGCTATCTATAACTAAAAAAAAAATGATTAATTAACATACTATTTTGCTGCTCAACAAAAAAGGATTTGCATAACATTCAGATCTCATATAGCTTCAAAGCAGCTACCTCCAAAGCTTCAAAGCAGCTACCTCCAAAATGTTTTAAGTCGTAGGATTTCTTCACTTTCCATCTTCTTTGACCTACGACAATGTGAAAAAAATGACTGCATTCAATCATTTGATTTATGATCTACATGAAAAGAATAGTAATTTACTAGATATCTATAAAGATGAAACTTACAAGATAAGAGGGCCAAGCAATTGATTTTCGAGCAGCATCACCAACCGTCTTCAAGTTTTGAAAACTACGAATTAGACTCTCATTGGGCATTATGACAACCTCAATATACACCTCCCAAAACTGTTGGCCTAGTCTTTCTCCTCCAACTATAGTAGATGGATCTCTACTAAATAGAATTCCTCGTGCCACAGGACGATGTGGTTTTCCAAGAGATATTAATGTCACTTCTTTTCCACCCTATATACCATGTTCAAACATTACAAAAGATATTTCAATACACATTGAGTTAAACAAAAGTTAAAATGCGTAAAAAAGATTCAAAATGGCAACTTACTTCATTTCGCAATATTTCATGTTGCATCCTCATTTTCTTATGATGTGTCTACAATTTGGAGAGAATTTTTTTCATATTTTATTAGAATACGTATTTATCACAAATTAAATTGTAAAAAAGAAGTATTAAATTGCATGAGTGGATGATGTAAAACAAACCCTATGAGTTGGAATTGTATGAGTGGATGATGACGACGAGGATAATGCATCTCTTTCAAGTCCATTAGCAGCATCTTCGTTTACGTTGGCAACATTCTACAGAATGAACAATGGAACCTATTAAAACATTAAAAAAGTTATATTACATAGCCAAAATATGCGAGCAAACTAGTAAAATTAAACCTATCTAGTCTCTATGGAATTAGATTGGTGAAACCTGTCTAGTGTTCATAGAATTAGATTGGTGGAAATCATTTGGGCTTCTTTGCCAAGCATCCATCTTTGCTTCCATTTTAGCTAATTTTGCTTTTAACTCAATTTGTTCCTGTTCCATAGCTGTCATTTTTTCTTGCATTGCTCGTGTTTCTACTTCAGCTTTTCTTTTAGCTTCGTATGCCATTCGTACACTTGTCGCACGAGAAGGCATTGAGCTCCAAATATCAGAAGGACAAGGGCCTAAACCAAGGCCACGAACATGACCGTGTCTTTCCTTTCCAAAAACTTCTAAAAATAAATCACCTTCTTTAAGAGATTTATTTGCCTTCTCTGGGTTATCCATGGTCATCTTATCAATATCACTCTGTAATTATTATAAGACCAATTAATATTAAGTTCATGTTGCACCTATTTAACAAATAAGAAAGAAGAAGGTACATAGAGAAAATTGTTCCTTACAATTTTTTTCGCACATTCAGCATTCACAGGAGCTCCATCTTTGTGTATATGCGTGATTTTGAAAAGTTGTACTCTAGTTGGTAGAACTCCTTTACTTTTACGCTGTCACCAATACATATGTATTTGAAAATTTGAAGTAAAACACAATACCCTTGAATTTTACATGAAAAGAGACTCTAAAAAATTATATCATACTAATTTTATTTGACCTAATGTCTAGAGGTATTGCTGCAGCTGAATACATACTTCATGTTGTCAAATTTGCAACTTGTCGAATTTATGTGCTGGCACATTAAAATTTAGTATTCTATCATACTAATTTTATCTCTTTGGAGTTCCGATGCACGATAACTATTCTTCAAGCCTATTTTCGTTGATTCTAAAGTACTCTTAATCAGATTTAACAACTATATGATATATCTTCTATATATGGTTCTCTAACCTATTGAACTATTGTTTACCTATTGTCTTACTATAGTAGATTATCAAATAAGAAGTCAATCAACAAGTATAGAAAAACTAAAGGGCATAAGGCACTCACCTCCTCTTCACGAATACGAGCGAAGCTTTTCGATCCCGCTGTATGCAAAGTAACCTGCTGTAAACGATTAACCCTGCTCCTCACACTACGAGCCTAAGCTTACAATTATCATAGTAAGAAACATTTTAAGGTAAATACAAAAAAAATAATGTTAAAACATTTAAAAAAAAAACTTAGTATTTTTCTAATCACCTGTCCTTCCTCACTATTCCAGAAATCAATTAAATACTTCCATTGATCAGGAAGGACCCTTGGATCACGATCAGCTAAACGTTCCTCATAAGTGCCATTAGTGTTGTAGTGTTTTTTTTTCAATTCACACTTGAAGTCCTTCCATTTCTTTCCAAGAGCCTTCATAACCCAACACATACTATCATCTTCGATATCATATTTTAACTACAAAAAAGAAGATAATAGACTATTCTTTCAGTAGAAAATAATGTGTGTAAATAGGCAATTTATTAAATGGTCTAAGTACAAACCTTTACTATGTTCCACAATTTTTCTTTATACTCTGATGGTACTTGCCTCCAATCTTTATATATAAGTGGTGCATCATTTCCATTTCTCACCACTGTGCCTAAGAAATTTGTGAATTTTGTAGCATCATCTCCAATTGGTTGGTCAAATTCATTGAATTCTTGTGGTAGAAATTCACCATCTCGCGTAGCCCAGATTTTTAGCATTCGAGTAGGACCTCTTCTATTCTTTGACTTTCTAGTAGTATCTGTTGAAAAAGAATCACAAAACTAAGCTTATTAGAAACGTAATATATATGAAATGTTTACTAAACCACAAGAGTAAGCTTACTAGAAGCATAATAACACAAATTTGTTACCTGCATTTGGTTCATTGTCATCCACACGTATGTCGTCTTCAGTAGAATGATTTTCATTACAATCAGGATGCAGATCGTCTTGTAAAATATTATGATTTTCTGAATAAACTTGATGTTGCATTAAGTGAGGCCTTGAGGGTTTAAAAGATGGTCGAACTATGCGTCTAGTTACTATTCTTTCTGGCTCACTGCTGGATGAAGGGCGATTGTTATACAAATGATTTTGACTAGAAAAGTGTGTTCTATTTGATCGAGATTCATGCTGCCTTGAGATAGGCTGTGTTTCATCAAGTGATGGTTGGACACCTCGAGGTTTGACTTGCTTAGGCAGAGCAATATTTGATGGAGGCTTTTGCATAGGTCCTCTATGTGTACTTGTGGGATGCGAAGGATCAGATGTAGGATCCCTAGCATGAGTATTGGAACGCCACATGATTAAAGTGAACCCTGTAAAACAAAACTTTATATATTATAAAGATGTATAATCATGACAAGTTACAATAGAGAAAAGTAAATAATTGTAATTAAATACTTAACCTTATATGTGATTTCCTGCAAAGAATGTGCACCAATCAGATTCAACTTTGTCTTCACGTCTTGTGCTGTGACAAAGAGTTTTACAAATACTTAGTAAATAAAATTCTAACCAGCTATAGCTAGAGAATAAAGAGAATTTGCATCATGAAATCAACAACATATTTATAAAAATTCAGCTTAGTGAATTACCCTGGAGCTGAATTTAGATAAGTGTGTTTCCATTTCCGTTATCCTCACTAGAATATGCCTCATCACTATGCACAACATTACTTGCAACATTCACTACTAAAGGTGAATTAATGGTTATTCCAGCTACATCTGTTCTCATCCAATTTATAATATCATAATTATTGCTTGTGGTGCTATTTGCATTGAGGTTATCATCTAAGCCATTAGGATAGTATATCTCCACCTCATCATCATCATCATCATCTTTCCTAGACATATCAAAATAATCTCTAGGTTTTGTACCAATTACAATATGCCAATCTTCATCTATAGGATCTCTGATGTAGAAAACTTGTTCAACTTGAGATGCTAATACGAAAGGTTCATTTGACAAATGGTCGCCTCTATATAATAAATGATTGAAATTAACAAGTGTGAATCCATATTCATCCTTTTTAATTCCTCTACCTTCCGAGCGCACATCTGCCCAATCACATTGAAATAATACAACTTTTGCTTTTCCGCTGTAGTTTAACTCAATGATTTTTCTCTTATAACTCCATAGTATGCAACATTGCCTTTGGCAGGATTTTGATCCTTTGCGCTAAAAAAACTTGAGGTACTTGCGACCACCACAACACCGCTATTTTGTGTTTTTCTGTTCTCTTCAATATCTTTTGTGTGAAATCTAAATCCATTTATGATATAACCTTTAAATCTCTTAGCATTCATAAGAGGACCTGCTGCCATCCATTTGATTTCTTCTGATAACTCCTCATTTTCTTCTCTAATTAACTTGTTTACCTATATATAGCAACAAGAAAAGTCATTCGATATGCAAGTTGGCAAATTTAGTAAGTTTTAAGTAATTTTGTGAAAGTTTCACTCACATAGGATCTAAACCACTCATGAAAAGTTTCATTATGAATACGCTCTATATCATGCTTTCTTGCTCGACGATTGTGCACTTTAATCTCATTGAGATGCTTTCTGCATATACAATAGAAAAGGATAGTAACTATAGAATAAA
The DNA here is from genome assembly GCA_016920855.1 of Puya raimondii. NCBI lineage: Eukaryota > Viridiplantae > Streptophyta > Magnoliopsida > Poales > Bromeliaceae > Puya > Puya raimondii. The sequence continues at coordinate 27,610,008 of JABWPP010000049.1, forward strand.
AATAATAATGACCATGAAAAATATTAAAGTTTGTTAGTTGATTAACTTACGTAAGATAAGGACTGATAGGATTATAATTAAATAACACATATCGGTGAGCTTGTGCCCACGTTATATAGTCCAATGCAAAACTCTCACCATCATCCAATGCACGACCAATATATGGAAAAAAAGGCTGCACTTGACTTTGGATGCTAGAGCGGTCATCATTTCTTATTGGACGATTAAATTTGGTATCAACATTGTGCAAGTAACGTGAACAAAATGTTAAGCTTTCCTCAACCAAGTAGCCTTCAGCAATCGAACCCTCTGGACGGTTTCTATTTCGGACACTCAACTTTAATTTCAACAGTGATCTACAGCAAATAGTCATAAAAACTATAAGATAATCATTGTTGATTGAATTAGCAAAAATTGATTTCAACAACAACTAACCTCTCAATTGGAAACATCCAACGGTATTGCACCGGTCCAGCAATTTTGGCCTCAGTAGCAAGATGAATTGCCAAATGCACCATGATATCAAAAAAAGCCGGTGGGAAGATCCTCTCAAGATGGCATAATATCAAAATAATTCGATCTTCCAACTGTTCCATATCCTTTATTTTTATCGATTTGCAACATAATTCTCGAAAGAAGTTGCTAAGTTCTATTAGCGGTGAGCATACATCTTTTGGCAAAATTCTTCTTATAGCCAGTGGGAGCAAATGTTGCATTAGCACATAACTATCATGGCTCTTAAGCCCTAAAATTTTCTTATCTTTAACCCGTATACGATTTGAAATATTGGCTGCATAACCGTCGGGAAACTTTACTCCTTTCAATACCTTAAAGAAAATCTCCTTTTCTTCTCTGCTTAACAAGAAGCTTGCCGGTGGTAGATATGTTTTACTTCCATTTGCAACTGGATGAAGATCATATCTTAAGCCCATTTCTTGAAGGTCAAGACGAGCTTTAAAATTATCCTTTGATTTTCCCTCAAAATTAAGCAATGTATAGAGCACATTATCGGAAATATTTTTTACAATATGCATGACATCTAGGTTATGACGCACCAAAAGAGTGTCCCAGTATGGCAAATCAAAAAATATGCTTCGTTTCTTCCAGTTATATGGTGGTTGCATCACATCAACTTGCCCGCCTTTTTTTGACTTTGTATTTTTTTTATGCTTTCCAAATACAATATTAATATCTTTTACTTGCTCGAACACATCATGCCCGGAAAGTAGAGGCGGGGCTTCTCTCAACTCGCATGTACCATCAAAAGAAATTGCATCTCGACGAAACTTGTGTCCTCTCTTAAGAAATCTACGATGGCCCATGTAACATAATTTACGTCCATGCTTTAAATATTTAGAGCAAGTATCCTTATTGCAATATGGACAAGCAAGATAGCCTTTGGTGCTCCAACCAGACAAGCACGCATAGCCCGGAAAATCACTTATAGTCCACAATATTGCTGCATGCATTTGAAATGTTTGACCGGAGGACACATCATATGTCTTAACCCCATTGAACCATAATTCTTTTAACTCTTCAATTAAAGGTTGCATAAACACATCTATATCATTTCCAGGTGCAGATGGGCCAGGAATAAGCAATGAAAGGATGAGATTAGATTGTTTCATACATATCCAAGGCGGTAGATTGTATGGAATCAAAATAACAGGCCATGTGCTGTGAGAAATACTCATCATCCGAAATGGATTGAAGCCATCACTTGCTAAACCAAGTCTTACATTGCGTGGATCAGATGAGAACTGTTGGTGCTTGTTATCAAAATCTTTCCATGCTAGCGAATCGGCAGGATGTCTTAAAACTCCATCTTTTGTTCGCTTTTCATTATGCCATCTCATTTCAGATGCTGTTTTTGATGACATAAATAGCCTTTGTAATCTAGGTTTTAATGGAAAGTATCGCAAGATCTTCATCGGAACTTTATGATTACGATTTGATTTAGATTTTTTACCACTCGACTTGTTTTCAACTGTTTTCCATCTTGAAGCACCACATATATGACATGACGATGCATTAGCCAACTCCTTTCTATATAAGATGCAATCATTTGGGCATGCATCAATCTTTTCATATCCAAGACCTAAATCTTTCATAATTTTATTAGTCTCGTAAAAACTTTCCGGTAATGTCTCTCCCTCTGGAAGTGCTTGTTTTAAGAGCTCTAGCAACATGTCAAAACTTTTATTACTCCAACCCCCTAGGCATTTAATCTGCAATAGACGTACGATAAAGGAAAGCTTCGAAAACATATTACAGCCTGGATATAACTCTTGATTAGAGTCTTTTACCAGTCTAAAAAATTTTTTTGTCTCTTCATCTGGCTCCTCTTGTAAATTATCAAATTCTGAATTTTCCAACTCCACATTTGAAGTTGGAAAATAAAATGCATCATGTATCATCTCATCAATTTCATCAGTTTGCTTTTCTTTGTCTTCATAACCAAACCCATGAATAGGTTCCGAAGCAAAATCCTCTTCTCCATGAAAAATCCATCGTGTATAGCTTCGCATAAATCCATCGCATAATAAATGTTCGTAGACAACTTCATATTCCTCCAAAAGCAATTAGTACATTTTTTACATGGGCATAAAATCATATTATTTTCCGATGCATTCTCAAATGCAAATTTGAGAAAAAGATCCAAGCCTTGTTGGTAGTCCTCACTCATCCTACAATTTATTTACTCCAAATTATTGGATCAGCTTGATAATAAATACTTGAGAATAGGTACTTCTTAATAATTTAGAAAATTACCTCGACTTATGAATCCAACTTTTGTCCATGTTTTGGTAGCTAGTTTAACTTGTGAGAAATAACAATAATATAATAAGTTACACCTGCACAGATTTAACAAGTTACCATTATAATAAATAATATACAAATAATAAAAAAAAATTATCCAAATTTAAATGTGAATTAAAATTCGCTTATATCTAGTATTTACTATTTTAGGTTGTTATATACTTGGGAATATGAAATTCAGAACAATATCCTGGAGGACTTGAACACTATATATATTTCTTTAACCTTTTCCATATCTTGACCATTTAGCAAATGTTGATTTTGCTCTATGTTTGGTTGTACATATTACAAGTCTTCACAATATATATCTTTGGTTATCTATTAGTTTTTTTTAGCTTTACATCCCTTATGAATGGTTTTTGAATAAAATATGTAGCTCTCTACTTTGACCTAAAGACCTTAATCAAATGCTTAATTTATTAGCTGAAATTAATTTGTAAAATATAGTTGCGAGTGATGACTATTTTTCAAGTGCAGAAACAAGGTAAAAATAATATACAGCAAAGTTCTAACCTAAGTATGGTGAGCAAGCATCCTACTAAAGTATTTAATAAAGACTAGATATTTAACTATTTCCAAATCTCAAATCTAAAAAAATTCATATCTCTCAACTTTTTCTACTTTTATAAATTAAAAAAAAAAAAAAGAAACTCGATCATCACCATTTAAAAGAACTAGAGTAACTTGATTCTTGTACTTATTACACTAGATATCCTTAATCGCAAGGTTTAAATATGTGACGGGGCCAAATTACTATTGAAACCAAAGTTGACAAATTAAAAATCTAACTAATTCTAGAAAGAATTTAAAACTAAAGCATGCAGATGTTTTGTTATGTTGTTTTGACATACAAATGCAAATCACACACAGAGCGCAAAAAGTAATAAGTAGGAAAGAAGACAAACTTTAATAGATGGCAAATTTTAACTTGACGTGAAATATGGTAAACTTTTATTTGACGATCTAACATTTTAGAGTTTTAATTTCCATATCCAAATTTTCAACTAGTTTTGATCTGAGTCATCTGATGGCTCTTCTATTATATAATTTGCACACACACCACTTATTTTAATGTAGCAGAGTCAAATGCATGACTTGAGCTGTTCTACTTAAGCCTGCTAAATAAATGGTGTGTCAAAATTTTAGAATGAAAGAGCCATCAAATAGCTTGGAATAAATTAATTAAAAGATTAGTTAGCAGAAGTAGAACTTTTTAAATTTAAATGGTAAAATTAAATTGGTCAATAGATCAGATAAGTATGCATGATACATCTTTTACCAAATTAAAAAATAGAATAACATAGATAACATCAAACATGCACTTAGTTTAATATGTCTTGCAATTTCACAAAGTATTTAACAAGAAGCTACAGTTCTAAAAAGCTTATAGTGTGTAAGAATTTTAAAAAGGATATCACTATAGGATGTAGATAGGTATGAGACTATCGATGAAAGAATGAGAAAGAAATAAGATTCCTTTTTTTCCTTGAAAGATTAAATATGCTTTGTTCCTATATATCTGTTTGAAAAGTCAAAGCATACAAGAGTGAAAGAAAATATGATCCAAAACAGAGGAAGAATTAAGAACATATATATTATCATATTTTAGAGAAGATCAGAGGCAACCTAAAAAATACATAAGAACTATAGAAGTAGTTACACATATAGTTTCATCACCTAACAGGAATAACGAAAAAAAAAAGTCTTATATATAGTGCTCAAAGCTGAAATTAGAACCTACGGCAATTGGAATCTTAAGCATGTAAATTAAAATAAATTAATAACTAAATCCTCCCATCACTAGATATTAACCCCCAAAACTCAAAAAAAAAAAAAAAAAAAACAGTAGATATAGAGTCCAGTCATCAACGATCAATAGCAATGCATAAAAATCATAAATGATTTTGAATGGGTTTTCATCACAAAACTTAATTAAAAATTATAAGTTGCAAAAAAAAGAAAACAAAATTCTTCTCACAATGATTTAGAATCATAGCATTCATCTAGAAAGAAATTGCTCTGTAAGGAGTTGTTGTAGGTTTATGCCATTTTTTTTTTAGCTTGATAGGTTTTGATTGAGAAAAATAGTGGGTGGATCACCAATGTGCTAGAAAAATTTTACAGTTACAAGTTTATAGTTATAATTAATTTTAAGAAAGAAACAAGACTAATCTGTAAGTAAGAAACATATTTTGCAAAAGTAGAGGTTTTTTCTTCCTCTTCTTATCAAAATAATTAAGATTATGATAAAATCTGACTAAATATTCTTAACTATAAAATCTTATCAAAACTTTATAGAAAATTTTGGTGTTTCAGTTAATTCAACACAACAATTAAGCAAACCCCCAAAACATCATAATCCACAAAGTAGAAACAAATTTTCTTCTAATTGTACCCAGGTTAAACCCAATTTGCATCTAAATTAAAATCTGTATCAAAATCCCTTTTTTTTATATAGCTACAATTGATCTTAGCTTGAATAAAAGGGGGCAAAAAAGCAGCAAGAGAATTTATTGGAAGAAGAAAGGCTACCTTAGTTGTATTGGGCAAAGAAGGGTTAGAGTTCTTCTTGTAATGGAGAAGCACCTCGGGAACACGGCGCAGTAACGAGATCTACAACCTGGGGAACACGGCGCCGGTGACGGTGCCGCGGCTCGTCGCCCTGCTGGAGAAGCACCTCGGGGCGCGCGCGCGGAGGAGGGTGGTCGACAGGCCCGGGAATGGCGACGTCCCCTTCACCCACGCCGACGTCGCCCGCGCCCGCGCCGACCTCAGGTACCGCCCCCGCACGGATCTCGATGCGGGGCTCAAGAAGTTCGTGAAGTGGTACCTCAGCTACTACGGCTAGAGCAGCAGCAGCAACAGCAGCGGCGGAAGAGGAGGTGGATGGGGAGCGGGGAAGACGAACAAGCAGCAGCAGCAGAAGAAGAAGCAGAGTCAGCAGCTTGCTGTGAAAGCGCTTTTTGATTAATCAACTAGTTCCCATTTCTTTTTTTTCTTTTAAAATGGGGGGATTAGTAGGGATCTTCTCTTCTTTGCACCATCAGAGGGCTTTTGTGGTTCTTCTTCTTCCCTGCCCTTGTAACCACCACTAATTGTAATGGAAAAAGAAGAATGCGACCATAATTGCTCTTGATTGGCCGGAGAGATGGTGTGAAGGAGATGGTGTGGAGGAGATGGTGTTCACAAAGGGCTTTTTGGGATAGCACTAGGAAAATAGAGTTTCAGATTTTTAAGGGGAGGAGTGAGAAATATCATCTACAGCACTCCGAGATAAGGAAAAAAAATTCACGCTCCCGCGCACTTTGTACGAAGAGACCCTTTTTTCCCCATCCGCGCGCGCGGGAGCTTTTTAGTGATCGCGCGCCAAAAAAAAAAAAAAAAAGGCTGGCACCTCACCAAAATCGCCAGCATTTACTTGTCTGTGCTGGCACCCATTAAAATTGCCAGCTTAAGTCTGCCAGCGAATTACTGCCATGTTGTAGTGTCGATCTGTTTGAAATCATAGTTAGTTAATTCGGATTCGGCAAAAATTCGGTACGTGTATAATTCGAATAAAATTTGTATCTTAATTTTTAAATTCGTTAAAAAATACGGCTTAAAAAACTGGTTCGCCAATTATTCGAATACGCGATTTATACGGAAATTATACATTCACCAATTAAAAATTCATGATAAACAATTCGGCTATTAAACTAAGCTGTTTTCTCTAGATTTAATTATGCTACTAGCATACATAGTTATAAATTCTTAAGAATATAAGAATAGACAGCTACAAAATAAAGTAGATTAAGTTAAAAAAAGCAATAGCAAAGTTTATTGTCGTCTTCATCTTCATCTTCATCTTTTTCATGATCCATATATTCCAGAAGTTCATGAAGTTTTTCAATAATTCGCGGATAATTCGGCAATAATTCGCGAATAATTCGGAAAGAGATTTTATCAAAAAAATTTGCGCGTTTTTTTGGCCGAATAGTTCGGCAAACGCGAATTATTCTCGAATAACAAATCTAACCCAAAAATTCGCGTTTTATTCCGATTTTTTTGGAATAAATCGCATACGTACTGTTTTATTCGGATTTTCAATAATTCATGAATAATTCACGAATAATTCGCGAATTAACTAACTATGGTTGGAATGCGTGCATGCCGACCTAATTCTGGGTGACCTAGTATGTAGTAGAAGGCCCCATTGACCGTGATTTGTGAGACCAAAGCCCTTCTGGGCTGATCGCAATGCGTGTGTTGTCCCAGCGCCAAAAATAGTGTGGCTTGGGACCTTGAAAGTCAGTTTGGGCTTACTATTGGTTGTGGCTTAGCACTGACACAAACCACTATCCGGACACTCCAAACAAAGTGTTTGGGATACTGTGGGGCTATGCTGCCTATCATGCACATCTCGACACTGAAACAATGCCCGGAACATCAATATAGAGCCCGTAGGTCGGTCGGTCCATTTATTTGGGAGCTTTCGATCATGCTAGTTGCTGGTCAGAGTTTTCTTAACTCTCTTACATGTAAAGTTAGCTCTCCCGAATGAACATGGTTTCTGTAGCTATCCCAACATTGAAGGGGTGTTGTTTACGACTTTCTGCAGCCAAATCGCACTTCACGATGCACTGTTTGTGCAATCGATTTTGAAACTCATCAAACGTGTTCTAGAGATTCTTTGCTGGTTTTACCCAGCGGCTTATAGGCAGGGAACGTACTTCAGCTAGTTGCAACACCGAAAAAGCATGATTCTAAAACTGTTGAAGCTTATTAATGTGGTATTAGATCTTACCGTTAAGCACATTATGTGCAGCGGTCCTAATGCCAAAACGGTGCCTCTCGGGATAGCTGAAGGGCCAAAGTGATGTTCATACCAATGCTAGTTAACTAGTGTCGGAAGACAGTTTAAGGAACTGATGTTCCGATAGCATTGAAGTGCACTTTAGTGCAAGATTATCGTGTTATGTGTTGTAGACACATAGAGGCGATTTGTTGTTAGGATTTGGTTAGATTTAAGTTAAATTCTTGTTAGATTGGGATAAATATTTAAATCAGTTGGAGATAAATGAAGTAGATTTTAAGTATTAATTAGAGTACAATTTTCATTATACTAGCATTAGGGGTACATTATATGACACATTGACACTACACCATAAGGACAAGTAGTGGCAAATATATTGTGACGATTCAATTTGTTGGCATCAAATCCTCACAACTAGTTTTGGTGGCGACTAGGAGTGGCAATCTAGCTCGTTGTTTGCGAGCCAGCTCGTGTTCGGCTCGAAATGAGCTCGAGATCGAATTGCTCGTTTAGTAAATGAGCCGAACACGAGCTGAAAATTTTAGCTCGTTTAATAAACGATCCGAACACGAGCTGGGGCCAGCTCGCTCGTGTTCGGCTCGATAACAGCTCGAATACATATATTTTATATTAATATATATAAATAAATAATTATATATATAAATAAATAATTATGTATATAATATATATATATATATATATATATATATATTCTTCCTAATTCTTTTAACTTGTTGTTTGTGAGTCAGCTCGTGTTCGGCTCATTAATAAACGAGCCGAACACGAGCTGAATTTTTTGGCTCGATAGTTAAACGAGCCAGCTCGTGTACGGCTCGTTTATGAAACGAGCCGAACACGAGCAGGCCCCAGCTCGCTCGTGTTCGGTTCGTTGACACCTCTAGTGGCGACAACTTGTTGCCACCATATAACATTCCTTCTTCTTTTCCATGATTAGTTTTTTGGGACAATAATCTTTTGCCACTATATAAAGTGTTTTTTTCCTTTTTCGTCAGTGGCAACAACTTGTCGCCATAATATAGGACCTTTTTCTAAAAAAAAGCCCCAAAATTGCCCTCTTACCCTATATGTTAAACCCCATCCCCTTTAACAAAAAAATAAAAAAAAGACCTAAAACCGACCCTGTGAACATTACCCCACTCCAAACCATCTCTTCTCTCATTTGTTTTTCTTCTTCCTCTTCGTCTCCCTTCTTCTCCCCATCTTTTTCTCTCTTTCAGCTCCTTCTTCTTCATCCTCTGTCTTCTTCTCCTCCTCCTCTATCCCTAAGTTGATGCCGCGCTCTTCTCTCCTACCTCCCCCACACGTTCACCGATGCAGGTGATGACGATGCAATTCGGGTATGGTACAGATCATGGAGGTGAGGCTGCGTTAGAGGGCATGGCCATGAACAGTGATAACGACGAGGGTGCTGCAAGATTTGAGGATGACTAGGAGGGAGAGCGCGTCGGAGCATGAGTGGTATTGCAGCAGAGTGCGAGGGAGGGGGTGCGGTAGCGGAAAAAGATGTAGAGGGTGGAAGAAAAGAAAGAAGAAAGAATAAAAATAAATAAGAAAAGAAATATATTTTTCTTCTTCTAGAAAGGCCACTATGTACCGCAATCACTACAGAAAAGGCCAAAAGTAGAGAAGAAGGAAGGAGAAGGAGAAGTTACACTGTTAGAGATAAAGTTGCACAGTATTAGATTAAGTTGCACTGTTTGAAGCTAGGTTGCACTATACAAAACTATTTAAAACTAAATTGTACTACAAAAGCTAAAAGTTGCACTACTTGATATTTAAGTTGTACCATTTTTAAGCCTGTGTCATCTTTTAGCAAAATATAATAAGCTGAAAATTTGCATGCAACTATTTGGCTTATGTTAATTGCTATAAATTGATGGAATGTAATTCTAAACTATTAGTCATACCAAAAACTAAAGTTTGAGTGATAAATATAAAATTTTAAAAGTTAAATAATTATCAACAAATAGATGAAAGTCCAAATTATTTTGATGTCAAAAACTTTTGATTGATAACTGCAGCTAAAATAGTAGTAGATGTAAAAAATAAGAGTAAATAGAAATTAAGGGCAATCGACACCCAATCTCCACCCATACCCCCTCCCCACTCCCCCCAAAAAAACCCCGTCTCCTCGCAGACGATGTCTCCACCACTAGCGGTAGCCTTGAGTGCTCATCCTATCTCCACCGTCTCGACACTAACCCTCCGTCGCACCCGCATTGTGAACATCTTACAAGCGAGAGGAACACGGCAAACTTGACCCGCTCGTCGTCATGGCCGCTTAACATTTTGCCGGAGACGTAGATGAATAGCATGCAGAGGAGAGGAAGGCAACGATCACCGGTTGAGAAAGCTTTCAAACCATGTTCGCAGCGAGCATGACCGACAACGACGAGATGGTGGCGATAGTGAAGGAAAAAATTTAGCGGATGACACGATACTATACTAGTTATTAAAAGTTACACTATTAGAACATATATTACACTATTAAGGAAGAAAGCTACACTTTTTATAGTTTAATATATATTAAATAATATAACTTTCTTACTAAATAGTGCAACATATGTTTGAAAAGTGTAACTTTTTAAATAGTGCAATATCGCGTCGTTCGCTAGATTTTTCTCTCTCACTACCACCAGCACTTCGCCGCCACGGCCACGGTCCCTATCCCACTCGCGAACTTGCTTCAAAAGCATTCTTGACCAGCAAGCATTATCCTCCTCCTCCGCCACCTTTGTCTCCATCTCCAGCGATGCTAGCTCCTGAGTAGCGTCACCGTTATCTTTACCACTACGACCTCGCCGAAGAACGCCGAGAACAACCACGGCTATGGCCACAAGCGAGTTAAGTTTCATCATCGTCCTTTCACTCGTGCGCAAGATAGGAGAAGAGCGCGACGAGGACGTGGGGCCAATGGAGGAGGAGTGAGGAAATGGGAGGAGAAAGACTGCAAGGAGAGAGGGAATACAAGTATTTTAATCATTTAAAAAAAAATTAGATTGAATCTGCAAAATGAAAAAATGATAATTTTGGAAAAATCAGAAAACTAGTGAATTTTTAATGCAAAAAGCCTAAATTTTATCAAATTCATAAATGTATCAACTTAAATAGTTTCAACTATATATGTATTAAATATGGCAAAACTAAATATAATTTTCTTTTTAGTTAATTAAAATTACTCAACATAAAATACAGGGAGTTTATTAGGGCATTAATCACAAAAATTAAAGTTGAGGGGCAATTTCAAAATCACCAACTCGAGGCTCACCTATATGCTATTTTGAAAGAAAAAAAATTAGCTGTGCGTCAAAAAGTGAGTGTATATTTAGGCGTCACGGACACTGGCATGGGACACAGGACACTACACGACTCGAACACGGCGACTTGACAGCTTTCAAAAAATTAGAATACGGGTACGGCATGGACATCGTTAATAAAATATAATATTATTAATATAATAATATATATTTATTATATATAAAATATTAATTTTGGTAAACTATTGTTATATTTTTCATACGAATTAAAGTTAGTAAAATTTTTATTAATAATTCATATTTTTTAAGAAAAAAATTCTGCACCATACATAATTTATCTATATTGTCAAAAAAAAATTGTACGCATTCATCAAAAAGCTAAAATATTTATCATCTTACATTTATAATGCATAAAAAAAGTAAAATAAAAATACGTATATCTTTTTTTTAATTGTTTGCGCTATGGATCGGCATTAAACGCGCGTCTAAGGAGTGTCCACATCGGACACGTGTTCTACACGGACACGTGAGGCTGATAGAAATATCCGTGATACATAGGTGTATATCTTACTCCCTATTAATTTATCTATTGGTGGAGAATTGCCTATTAGTCACATCATCTAACTAGTAAAGAAAAATCCATACTTGGATTGGATGGGTGTGGATCTTACAATATCCACTTTTGGGTGTATCCTTAGCATTGCTTATTTTGAAATAGACTCTCAGCTATTTTCATTTTAATCAAGATCTCCCCTAAACTTTTACTTTTTAAAATTTATTTTTTATAGTTAGTTAAATTAAAACTTTAACAAAATCTTTAATTTGTGTAGTTTTATTTAATAAAAAGTGATCTGAATTATTAAATTTGAAAAATTATCCAATAATTTGTAATAAAATCTTTAATTTAATTACTTGATTAAAAATTTTGTAAGTTGAGAGCGTCTAAGTCAAAACCTTAGTTAGTTAATTCGGATTCGGCAAAAATTCGATACGAATATAATATGTATAAAATTCGTCTCATAATTTTTAAATTCGTTGAAAAATTCGGCTTAAAAAACGGATTCGGTAATTATTCGGATACGCGATTTATACGAAAATTATACGTTCATCAATTAAAAATTCAGGATCAAAAATTTGCCTATTAAACTTAAAATTTTTTCTAGATTTATACTACTATCGTAAACAATTATAATTCTTAAGAATAGAAAGCTACAAAATAAAGTATGTTAAATTAAAAAAATTTATAGAGAATTATATTATACAATATGGCATATAAACAATCAAGTAAGAAATAGATTAAAATAGCCCATAATTAATTATAAAATATATAAAGATTTTATTGGGGGCGAATGAACAGAGAACTCATATTTAAATATAAAATATAAAATAATCTATATTTAAACATAAAAATTATAAATTTTTTTATTCAAATTTTTAATAATTCGGGAATAATTCGCGAATAATTCAGCTGGCCCAAAAATTCGCGAATAATTTTGTTTTTTTGCAAAAAAATTCGTAAACGAACCGTTTAATTCAGATTTTCAATAATTCACGAATAATTCGTGAATTATTCACGAATTAACTAACTATGGTCAAAACATGAGAGTTAAGGGGGCAAATTCCGACCGGGCTGAAGTTGAGGGGTCTCTATACATTTTACTGAAAGAAAAGTAGAATACAGTGTTGAGAATGTATTTCAAAACGAATCATAATTGAGGGGTTTCTGTGCAATTTTACCGACAATAAAAGGTCCCTTGGAGGAAACAATAGCGGCGTCATCGTTCACCTTCTCCTCTCTCTCTCTCTCTCTCTCTCCACCTCTCGACGCCGCATCCATGGTGGCTTCGTCGTCCTCGCCCTCCTCTTCCTCTTCCTCCTACTCCTCTTCCTCCTCCGGCGACTCCTCCGCCTCCTCCTCTAGACGGGAGCGCCACCGCCGCCGCCAACGCCGCCGCCGCGGCTCCGGCGGCAAGGACGCGCTCAAGGTGCGCAAGGATCACCGATCGCGGGCGAAGCGGAGGCGGAGGCACCGATCCCCACGTGATTCGTCCTCCTCCTCCTTCACCGATAGCTACAGGTGCGTTGGGGCCTCTTCGGTCCCCATCCTTCTCTCTCTCTCTCTGTGTTCTTCGTGATCAGGGTTAGGGTTAGGGTTTCGACTGTGCTAAGCGAGATCTGTAATGTTTCGTTCCTTTTCCCCTGGATTTTAAGATCGTTTCGTGGGATTTGAGGAGGATTGGTACGTAAATTAAAAGGAATTTGGTAAAGGCAGTGAAAATTAGTAAATTTCTTTAATTATATTCCCAGTTAATCTCTTTTTTAGAAGTTAAATGTTTTAACTGTGAAGTTGGATTCTTCAATGTCTTCCACCTCTTCATTGATTGGGTTAGGGTTTCGATTGGTCAAAAAATTACTTTTTTTAAATTCTTTTACCCCTAAATTTAAGATGCTTTTGTGGAATTAAGAGAAGATGATGGGGGTTCGGTGTGGAATCACAATTTGTAGGATTTTCGTGATCTTAATTTTTTGCTCAGCTCCTCTCATATATATAAATATATTTACATGATAAATGTTTCGACGGTGAAGTTGGATTCTTCAATCTCATCAATCTCTTCCTCCTGCTTAGGTTAGGGTTTCAATTGCGTTGCTATCAAAATATCATCTTGTCAAAAATTGATGCAACTGCTAATGCGGTTATTGTTCGATTCCAAGTAGAAGCAGAGAATTCAGTGAGAATTCTGGTGCCTACCACATGATGGTGTGGAGAACAGGGAGGAGGAGGGAAGGAGAAGAATCGTGATTGTTCGAGACGATCAATCGTGAAGGATCCAGTTTTCTTGAACAAATAAATTATAAACCCCCAAAAAAGTTTTCTGTTTCTATAGTAGAATACTAATGATTTCCAGTCCCTAAATCAAATCAATTAGTAACCAATTAAGCTATTCCAATGACCCGAAAAAGTCAAAATTTTGATTATACAGATTTCTCATACTTCTTCCGGTACCAATTCCAGTATCAATCAAGGAAAAAAAAAATGAAGTAAAAAAAAAAAAGAGATCTCGTGTAAGGTAAAATTAAGTTCCTTACGTTATTGTCAAGTTAATATTCCAAGCCAGATTACAACAATCCCTAAACAGTGCGGGTCCTAGCCGTTAATTCTGTTGACATCATGGACGGCTAGAACCAAATGACAACGGCTCGGATTAATCCCTCTTCAATACTATATGGTTGAAGTCGGCAAATAGCTGTGGGATTGCCGTATTCCCCTGTTCTCCCTTTGTTCCGCTGCATTGTTCTCAGCATTGCACCGCCTCGCCTCTCGCCTGCATCAAAAATCTACTGCGTTTTTCATCATTTTGTCCGTAAAATTTAAGACACTTCTGCAGAATAAGGAGTGATTTGATGTGCAATTATAATTTGTCGGATTTTGGTGATCTTAAATCATTCCCGCAGTTATGTTAAATTACTGCAGTGATTGATGATATGGATTTTCTGCAGTAGTTTAAATAGTTTAACCGTGATTGATTTTCATTATAATAGTGAGAGCTCCTCTGACAACGAGCGAGAAGGATCTAGCCGGCTGAGGAAGCACAAACAGAAAGAAAGATCCAAGAAGGTATCTCTTCATGCGGCAATTAGGAACCTTTTATTTGATTTAGTTGCTTTACAGGATTTATAGGGATTTCATGCATTTACGCTCTTTTCTTGTCTTCTCTTTGGTAGGTCAAGGAGAGAGATAGAAGCAAAAGTCGTCATGAGAAGCATCACAAATCAAAACATAAGGAGGTAGGGTGTTATATACTTGGGCAAATCATTAGGAGGTTGAATGTTAGTTACTTAAAGGAGTAATTTGGTTTATCTGATCTGTGCTAATTATGTTGGCAAGTATGTCGATACTTGTAGGAAGTCTTGTTGAGTCTTGAACTTCTGAAATTTTGGGTAATTTTCTGCATAAATATTGGGACAACAAAGCTTGGTTTTGTGATATTGGCTCCAGGTTGTGTACAGGGCCTGTTTAGCCTAGTTGGAGTTCTGTGTAACTGATGATTAATAATGCTGTTTAAAGATATCCTTAGAGCGTTTTTATTTAAATTGCACTAGCAGAATGCTAGCTCAAAATATTAGCTTCAGCTTTAAATGCTCAAGGACTCATTTTAGGTTCCTGTTTCAATTAGAAACTGGAGACATTTTGGTTCCCAAACCTGGCTTCTGCGTTGAGTGCGAAAGCATTCTCGAGAAGCTGCACTAAACAGGCAAATAGATGTGAATCCATTATCAGTAAATCAGTTACATAAACAAGAACAAATTCGATTGCATCTTCACTATTCCTATTGCTAGAACTGTTTCTTAATGAAATTTTGTATTCTGGCTTGCATGTGAACTATTTATCGAGGATTCTTATATTACTTGCTTCCTTTTGTGGGTTGGCTCTTGACATTGGAGCTGGGGTCTGTGAACGGGTAACCGGGTGGTGGATTGGCTTTCTGGTTGGATGTTTTCTTGGCTATTGGAGCTTTATATAGAAGAAGCAGTCTGAGCGGTGCGGCAGCCCTGTACAGCTTTCCAAGGTAACCTTAACAAACATCTTTCAGGTTCTTCAGATTGTCATCTTACTGTGGAGTGTAAAGCGACACCACTGTTGAATAAACTAATTATGAATTCTCACTTAGGTCATCGAACTTCAATTTGTGTTTTCTTTGATCACCTCCATATTCCATTCAATTTTCCTAATAAAGCGCTGATGCGGCAGCTGATTCAACCACTGTGTCATCTTCGAAAAAATGATGTGGTAATGACATGACAGTGGATTCAGCTTTTGTGCCATTTCTAGACTACAATTATCCAACCACCGCACCATCTTCAGTTAATGATGCGGTGGCTGAATCAGTAGCCACATCATCTATCGTAGATGATGTGGAAAGTAAATCAGCCGCCATATTACCCCTTCATTAGGGTTACTTAGGAATTCGACATTGAAACAGACATTGAAGTATAGTGCCTCAGTTGCAACCTGTTGGTGCAATTCACCATTACATTTTTGTTTTTTGCTGCTTCCTTTTTAACATGCTTCTGTTTGATTCAGTTCCTTGGTCGCGACAAGGATGAGGGCGTCCGCCGAAGTGCTGTTTCCGGAAAAAAGGTGAGACCACTATTTTCTCGTGTTTACTACTAGAAATTCATTTAAGATTAGTAGACATTATTGGCGCTGCTTTTGTAGATTCTGCTGAAGCTGGATAAATCAAAGGAAGACAAACTGGCGGAGAACAACCGCAATGAGTTGCTGAAATTTCTGAATGCTAGTTATGATTGATCTCTCGGTGCGACTGCTGTTTAGGGACAACAGACAAAATTTTAAAAGAAACTTCGAACCTCGGTTGGTGCATATGATTATTCTTTAGCTATTGCTGCGATAAATATTTGTGTGCTGTAACCATCTTTTTCCAGTTCTCTGTATGAATAGTAAATGGTTTTCTACCAGTATTATGTTTGTTTTTATCTATTTCTTTTTTTTTTATTATTATAGTGGATCTTGTTAAACTTGATAGTTTTTTATTATTATTTTCAGTCTAGTTATTTAGTTGATGACATTTGATGATCTTATAGAATTTGTTGGGCAAAGAGCATGGGGGATTTTGGATTAAAAAAGAAGTTTATTTTGGTTTATTTTGGTACTGAAAAAC
Source organism: Puya raimondii (assembly GCA_016920855.1). Classification (NCBI taxonomy): domain Eukaryota; kingdom Viridiplantae; phylum Streptophyta; class Magnoliopsida; order Poales; family Bromeliaceae; genus Puya; species Puya raimondii. The sequence goes on from JABWPP010000049.1 coordinate 27,626,579, forward strand.
TTTTGATTTCAACATTTGAGTCCTTAAACTTCTGATTACTTTTCAATTCAGTTATTTTATTTTAAAATTAATTTTACCGCACCAATTTATCTGTTTGTTGTACTTCATGAATTTATCGTTCCTTCATTTTCAGTAATTCCACTCAACGCAAAATGAACCAGAAAAAAAAATAGGCACAAAATCAAATAAAATAAAATCAACTTTAGCTTTATTGCAAAAAATATATTGTGATAAAAGCTTTTTGAAAATGGGATTTGTTAATTATTGACTCCTATTTTTATGTTGGAGGTAAATTTTTCTCTTCTCAAACTTACAGTTTAAATTGTAAATTTAAGAGGTTTCTTGATGCTTTTTATAAGGCATTACAGTTTTAGGATCGGTTTGATATTAAGGTTCATCTAATTCTAATAAGTAAAGTTTATCGTAATCGATTTATTGTGATATGTGGAACAGAAATAAATAGTGTTTTTTATCTTATTTTTAAAAAGTAAAAGAGAGTAGAGTTGATAGCTTTTCGCTGAAGCCATTGTTTCGGGATTTTTTTTTTTTAAAATTTGTTTAGGAAGCAGATGCTTTTTCCTAAATCTGCATATGCTAACTTGGTCTATTCAAATCACTAACAAATTGCAATAATATTTGGTGCCGAATAGGATTTAGGCCTAGTTGTTGAACCAAACTTGTAGTCATTTAGGTTTTAAGCAAAGTTGTTTTTTTGATGGAAGCACTTTCCTAGAAAGTGCTTAATACAAAAAAATTGTGAGTCAAGTGCTTTTCAAAAGGTTTTGGAAGAACAAAAGAAACAGCTAGAAATTGAAGAAATCTAACAATACTTAATTTGACAGTACAACGACGTGGCGAAAGGATGCAAGCCTATTCCACGTGGCACGTTTTAATGAGGTGGGGTCCACAAAAAAAACCCCTTAACTATTACAACTGTAAACCCTCTCTCTCCCCTCCCTCCCCCTCTTCTCTTCAGACGCCCTCTCAACCCATCTCCTCTCTCTCCCTCTCTCTGTCTACCCCTCACGCTCTCTCTCTCTCTGTCTGTCTCTCGCGCTCTCTCTCTACATCCCTCGCGCCCGTCCCTCTCCTCGCCCCCAAGATTTGGGTGATATTATCCCTACGTTAGTCTTCTTTTGTATTTTTATATTAAAGCCTCCTCTTCTTCTCTGTACTTACTATATCTGCTAAAGGCTATAAATAGCAATCTTTTTCAGAAAGTTCTAAACCGTCCTCTCTCTGCAGTATAAGGTAAAATATATTTGTGGCAGCAAATATTATACACCTCTATTCCCTAAATCTGTACTAACTGATCCCACAATTTTAGGCACCTATATTTTCCACTGCTGTTATTGGCTGCATACTCTACTAGGTACGCGCCCGCTCCCCCCTCCCGCTCCCCCTCCACCCGGTTTTTATAATGCCTAATTAATTTTCTTGCTTTCTTGCAGGTGATATATTGGCTCCCACACTCCCTACACTAAATATTAAGTGCTTTTGTATTTCTTCCCTTATTTTACTTTTTTACATGCTTTAACTGACAGTTTATATTCGGCATTCCTTTTTTTTTTTTCAAACTATTTCATCTCCCTGATTCATCTCTCTTCTTTTTAACAGTTTAGTCCTTGCTTTCGTATTTTTTTCCTGCTTTTTATCTGTCTTTAACTGGTAGTTTACATTTGTTTTTTCTTTGTGTGTTCAAACTATTCCATCTCCTTGATTCCTATCTCTGTTTTTTTATAAGTTTGGGCTCTGCTGTTGTATTTTTGACATTTTATTACTTTTGTAATTTTTTCCGACTTTTTTTCCCTGCTTTTAACTCGTAGTTTACATTTATCGTTTCTATTTGTGATCAAGCTGTTCCATCTCCTTTATTCGTATCTCTATTTTTTTATCAGTTTGAACGTTGCTGTTGTATTTTTTGCTTTTTATCAGCTCTCAGATTTTCATCTTCTTTGCACGATGCCGATGGCTCTTTAGAACATATACAATGCCAACAAGTTGGATGGCATGTTGACAGGCAACCCCGTAATAGTATTTTTTTTTTTCTCGGCTTTCCTGGCTGGTTTTATTTCTACACCTAATTTTGTTTTTTCTTCAAGGCAATGATGAACCTGGTTACAAAAAAGTGTGAACTCGAATCTCAGTTTAGACATTGAAATTGTCTATCATTTCCTAAAGAAAGAAAGTCTTAGTTGGCGGGAGTGGATTGGATGGTCTATTCAAAGGCAACCATCTGCAACAGATTGGACGGCCTATTCAATCACAACCATCTACTGATGTCTGTTGCCTACCATCTACTGCTGTCTGTTGCCTGACTCTACTGTCTTGGGGCTTTTCCTCACTCTTTTCAGTGCTCTGTTCTGTCTCCGGAAGCAGTTCGGTTGGTGTTTGCCTGCTCAAATGATAAAGGAAGTTGTTAAAATTGGTCCATTTCTCACACTTTACTTGAGCCTACCAATTTTTTAAGATAAATTACTATCTATTGTGTTTGTGTTTTCTTGCTATCTTGAGTATAACCATTTCCTTAAAGTAATATTTCCATACTTTTGTCGTATTTAATTCGTATTATATACTGAAAATTCTAAACACACACACACACACAATATATATATATATATATATATAGAGAGTCCTGCTATTTTACTATTTGTAACGACCCGACCCGCTAGCAATAATAACTCGTTGGACCCAAACCACCGGCCCAAAATGCTTAAGCCCAATTATTATTACTAGTCTGCGAGGCCTCATATATTCTGATCAGAATCATGTTCCCATCCGATGTGAGACTATTGGGGCGTTACAAAATCTCCCTGTTTAGACCCTGACGTCCTCGTCAGGTCCAAACCCAATAACAGACAGACAGATCAGGACCAGAATTACCAGGTGATGTGAGATTCTAGAGGTGGCTCCGACGGGTTCAAGAGGTGGCTCCCACCAAACCTGTTGGTGTAGCACTTTGTCCCGCATAGCACTTAGCTCTCACACTTTCGGTTGGTATTTGGCTCTGATACCAATTGTAATGACTCGACCCGCTAGCAATAATAATTCGTTGGACCCAAACTACCGGCCCAAAATGCTTAAGCCCAATTATTATTACTAGTGTGCGAGGCCTCATATATTATGATCAGAATCATGTTCCCATCCGATGTGGAACTATTAGGGTGTTACACTATTGATGGTACCAAACTCTTAGTAGTGTCGAGTTTTTTGCCGCACGTGCTTTCATCCAACAGGCGAAAACTCGATAGTACCAAATGCTTGGCACTATCAATAGTTAGTAGTGCGTGTGTATAAAGAAAAACTTGAGCTCCAATATTATTAATAATATTTCAACTTTTCTTCTTAGCTCTTAATAAACTAGTATTCCTCTAATAATAGCAATAATTAAGTAAATTAATCTAATAAGTCAAAATTCTATTAATAGAATTATCGCTTAACTTTATATGTGTGTGTGAGAGAGATTTATTTTCTTTAACCAACAAAGATATATGGTTTTACCCACAACTCTCCACCACTTGCGGATGATGTAAGCGAAACCCAACCTGCCAAAAGAAAACGACTTATGTGAGTTGGGATATCGTTCATATTTTTCCAACACATATATACTATTTATACCTAAGATTATGTTCGTCTAAATTTTTTCTTTGATTTGCAATTTCGATGAAGGTCCTTCGACTGATGGAGACTAGTTATGAAGATCTATAATTAATACTGTATTTATATTATAAGTTTTATTACACTATCAGTCTGTTTTAAATTTATATAGGGAACTACGCTTAATACTGTATTTATATTGTATATTTTATGCCAAACAAATGAAGAGCTATAAGATATAGCTATGTGTTTTACTATATGTTTTATTTTACGACTATGAAGAGCTATGGGATATAGCTATATGTTTAACTACATGTTTTATGGCAAACTATATTACTCTTTAATCACAATCTATTTATCTGTAGCACAATCTATTTAGCCGCAGCGAAGTGCGGGGTTTTCACTAGTACACAACATTTTGCATATTAACATACATCAAAGCTAGAAATCACTCAAAAATGTTTCCACACATATTATAAGTCTCTATATAACAAACTAATATTACAAGCCTGTTGCAATTAATTTATAGGCTATTTTTGCATGCATAGTATGGGCAATCCATTGCCTCAATTGCATTAAATTTACATACTCCATCAAGGTGGGAACATTTCTTGAGGGCAAAATTGATTACAAGAAAGCTTTAAACAAAACTGAAGTAATCATCAACTGATCTTAGGCGGTACATATATCTAAAAAAAATTTTAAAAAAAATTTCCGGTTCGAATCCTGCTTTACGGAGGAAAAAGAATGTAAATACTTGTCACCAGAACACGTAATCAAATCGTGATATAGTAATGCTCAATCTCTCCAATTAATGCAGATTACCAAGAAAGCCATACCATTACTTGCAATAATCTCATTCACCAACATGTAATATTCAGCTTACGAGATCTTCAATAAACGACTGCGACTGCTTCTGGGTTGGACTGACACTACCGCCTCGGCTTAACTTAAGTGCTTCGATAGCCTTCTGTATCTCCAGTGTCGTTGCGCTATCAACACTACCCGAGGAAATCTTTTTATGGGACTTTTGAAGGTGGAGCTTAAGCGAACTGCTGCTAAGACCCGCATTTTTTCCGCATATAGGGCATTCCTTCATCATCGGCCTTCTATGCTGCCACTCCATCGAGATTTTTCCATGCAGCCTCTTGTCGAGATCGAGAAGGATTTTCGCGAAGCCATCGTTAGGTTGTGCACGACGGTGTACTTTCTTTAGCATGTTCCATGCATCAAGGAGAGTGAGATTTCTGCAAAATAGCGCAGATAATGTCAAAGAAATGAGGTTCTTAAACGAGCACAGAATAAAAGTACGAGATATTGACAAGCATAACGCTGCAAAGTTATCTATGTAGCTACATATCCATGCAAAACCTGAATTGCCTTACATGCCCTTCAAAATCGTCATTTGTCACATATATACGCCTTCCTACGTTAAAAGAACAAGAACTTCCTTTTCTTTCTTTTTCTTTCCCTATGAAATAGATGACTTTGTAATTTATGAGTAGGGGGCACAATGACATACGAAAATAGATGATCTCGTAGGAAATATAAAAGTTATAAGGGAAACCTATTAGAAAACAACTTAGGAACAGCGTGACATCGAAAAGAGAAGTAATACATAGAATTTAACTAAGGAAAGTTTCCACATTGCACATTTTCCTACTAAGTATCCCTGATGCAGAGTCGAATTCTCGACCTCATGGATAGAAGGGGCTTACGACCTGCTCTTATAACATGTAATCCGAAAGATCTGCCTATGGGAAATGGCCAAGAATAGTGTTAACATTATGTACTATTCTTACTTTCTTAGTATCAAGTAAGCGAGTACGACGGTCGCGCTTCTGCTCCTTCCCTCGAAGCAATGTACCAGTACTTTACCACCGAGGTACTCTACATAATCGATGAAATCAGAAGTTTCTTGAAAGAGATCACTGATATCTTCATCATCAGTATCCCGTATCTGTAGACGTAAAATGCAATTGGCGAAATATAAGCTCCAGATTTATTGATCACTAATGAAGAAACAGTTAGATTTGCATATTTTGAAAAACATCAAAATAAACAATACGAAACCGTGGAAAATACTCTACGAAAACACGATGTTTATGATAAATATTAAAGAAGCAGAGCAGTTTGGTGGAAGCAGTCACACACACCTTTGTGTGCTACCTACGTGTTAATATAGGGCGACAAAGTGCGCCAAGATTTACATAGAATAACAACCCGGATTTACATAGAATAACAATCGGGTTGTTGTAAATAGATAAGAATAGGGTTTGTTGTAAATAGGTTGTTATGAGGTTACAAGTTTGTTACTTTTATTCTATCTATCTATCTAACACCCTCCCTCAATCACAACCAGACTAGGTTGAGATTGCGTTTGAAATTTTCTAACTTCTGTATAGGAAGGGCCTTTGTAAAACCATCTGCCACCTGATCTCCTGATGGAACAAAGTCAATGTCAAGAAGCTTCCTTGTAACACGTTCTCGCACGAAGTGGTAATCAACTTCAATATGCTTAGTTCTTGCATGAAACACAGGATTTTCAGAAAGGTACTTTGCCCCAATATTGTCACACCAGAGCTTAGCAGCTCGTGGTGCATTAACACCAATTTCCTGTAACAGCGTCTGTATCCACATTACTTCTGCCGTTGCATTAGCTACTGCCTTATATTCAGCTTCAGTGCTCGATCTTGACACAGTAGGCTGTTTCCGTGCACTCCATGACACTAAGTTTGATCCCAGAAATACAGCAAAACCTCCTGTAGATCTCCTATCATCAATATATCCGGCCCAATCAGCATCCGAGAAGGCACTGATTAACAATGAACTGCACTTCCTAATTTTCAGCCCTACCTTGATGGACTGTTTTAAGTATCTCAAAATTCTTTTGACTGCTGCCCAATGATCAACAGTAGGACTGTGTAGAAACTGACATACCTTGTTAACAGAGAATGCAATGTCTGGCCTTGTTAGTGTCAAATATTGGAGAGCACCAACTATACTTCTGTAATTAGTTGCATCATTAGATCCCAAAGGAGATCCTTTGACCGAAGATAATTTTTCATTGGCTGGTAGGGGTGTAGGTGCACCCTTGCATTTTGACATGCCAACTCTTTTTAGCAGATCTGATGCATATTTTTCCTGTGTCAGAACTATACTACCATGTACTGGATTTACTTCTATCCCCAAGAAATAATTAAGTGTTCCCAAATCTTTAAGGGCAAATTCTTGACCAAGTTGCTTTAGTAACAAATCTGTTGCCTTCTGCGTTGAGCTGGCTACTATGATGTCATCAACATATACTAGCACAAACATGATAACACCCCCCCCTTTATTAAAGAAGAACAGAGAAGTGTCGGCCTTTGAAGAAGTAAAACCAAGACTTTGTAATTTCTCACTTAACCTTGAATACCATGCCCTTGGAGCCTGCTTTAGCCCATATAGAGCCTTATCTAGCTTACACACATAATTAACCCTGGTTTTATCTTCATAGCCTGGTGGTTGTTTCATATAGACCTCTTGTTCCAACAGACCATGCAGAAACGCATTCTTAACATCAAGTTGTCGAAGACTCCACCCTCTAGATACTGCTATAGATAAAATCACTCTAATAGTGACTGCCTTGATAACAGGGCTGAATGTGTCCTCATAATCTATACCATATCTTTGCTTAAAACCTTTTGCAACAAGTCTGGCCTTATATCTATCCAAACTGCCATCAGCTTTACGTTTGACTTTATAGACCCACTTACAATCTATTATGTTACGACCTTTTTTAGATGGAACTAAGTGCCATGTTTTATTTTGCATCAAAGCATTGTATTCGTCATCCATTGCAGATTTCCAATTTTTATTTACTAGTGCTTCTTCAAGACTCTGGGGTTCACCCGTTGCAGTAAAGAGACCATAGCGAATAGTGCCATCTCTATATACCTTAGGTTTTCTGATTCCAGCTTGAAGTCTGGTGCGAGGTCGCGGCTGAGTTTCTTGTTGTACTGCTTCGGTGAACACTGGCGCCGGTTCCACAGACAATCCCGGCGACGCAGAAGATCCAGGCGTGATTATCGACGGCGCAGGAATGTCGGCTGCTGCATCAGTGCCCCCGTCAGCCGGGACAGGAGCGACCGCAGCAGGGTACGAGTCGCCGTCGTGTAGGGGCGGAGCCGACGTACTGAGGTCCTGTATGGGAGAGCCTGCTGCCGTACGAGGTGGCGATTCCGGGGAGTAGTCGGTCGGCAGAGCAGCTTCGGTAGGTGAGACCGGATCCTCTGTGGCCTGAGCGCCTTCCTGTATACCAAATATTTCTCCAGAAAAATCATTAGCAGGCAAAATATTAGTCACTGGATTCCCAACAGATTCAGGCCCAGCCGAGGTTGGACTATGTGGAATAAGCTGTGTAGGAAGGAGAAGGATTTCAGACCGTAGTGTGGCTCCTGCATTGGGATGTAATTTGGAGAAAGGAAAGACATTTTCATCAAATATAACATCACGAGAGATATAAACACGGCCAGAAGCAGGGTCAAGACATTTAAACCCTTTGTGCATGTTGCTGTACCCAAGAAATACACATTCCTTGGATCGGAACTGAAGCTTATGATGATTGTAAGGTCGGAGATGTGGCCAACATGCACACCCAAAAACCCGTAGAGAGGAATAGTCAGGTTTGACTTTATATAGACACTCAAGAGGTGTAGCATAGGAGATTACTTTGCTTGGTGTACGATTTATGAGAAAAGTGGCGGCTAGAAAAGCTTCATCCCAAAATTTGAGAGGCATTCGAGCCTGAGCAAGGAGAGATAGCCCAACCTCTACAATATGTCTATGTTTACGCTCGGCAGATCCATTTTGTTGGTGTGTATGAGGACAAGAAACATGATGGGAGATGCCTATTTTAGTAAAAAAAGAATGGAGCTTCTCATATTCACCACCCCAATCAGTTTGCATTGTGATGATTTTGCGATCAAAAAGGCGTTCAACCATGGCTTGAAATCATGAAACTTTTGAAACACTTCAGACTTGAATTTTAATAGATAAATCCAAGTAAATTTGCTATAATCATCAATGAAACTCACATAGTACTTGTACTTGCTAATAGAGTTGGGTGCAGGCCCCCATACATCTGAAAAGACTAGTTCTAAAGAATGACTCGATACATGAGGCGACTTAGGATAAGGTAGCTGATGGCTCTTTGCCTGTTGGCAAGCATCACAAACGACCTGTTTATTGGACTCAACATGACACGGGAGATTGAAACTACTAATAACTCGCTGAACTATGGGGGCCGCAGGATGACCAAGGCGATTATGCCACCTGTCAAAGGATGGTTTGGTGGTGACTCCAAGAGCTTGTTTTCCAGGGATGGATGGCAGGGGATAAAGGCCTTTGTGGCATCTCCCTTTAAGCAGTGTGCTCCTCGTGTCCCGATCCTTAATCAAAAAGAAATTGGGGTGAAATTCAAGAAAAACATTATTGTCTGAGGCCAGACGATGAACAGACACAAGGTTTTTAGTGGCTTGTGGGACATGTAAGACGTGATTTAGACATAGATCTCGATGCTGGGTGTGAATTTTGGTAATACCAGTATGACTAATATTCATACCTGTTCCACTCGCTGTGTTAATCTGGTCGCCGCCATTGTATTTCTCCCTGAGCGAGAGCTTTTCTAACTCACCAGTGATGTGGTCGGTGGCACCGGTATCAGTGTACCAGTTTGTGTCGACACCTAAGGCAGCAGTACCAGCATATCTTTGATCTGGAACAAAATTTTCATCGTACCTGTGCCAGCACCTGTCCGCCGTGTGCCCAAACTTGCGACACACTTGACATTGCGGGCGATCATCGGAGGAGTTGTTGCTGTTGTTGTGGGCGCCATTCCCTCCTGGATGAGGGTTGTTGGGGTTAGGTCCACGACCACCCCTATTTGCCGGAGCATTGTTGAAGCGGCCACCACGACCTCCACGGCCGGAGCGCCCGAACCCCCCTCGCCCACGCCGATTGGCAACATTGGCGGAGGATCCAGAGGAGTGCCCACCGGAGTTGCGAAGGCTCAGTCGAGTCTCAAATGCAAGTATCTGAGAATATAGCTCGCTAACTGAGATTGCATCTGACCGGCCAATCACGGAGGACACGATCGGGTCATATTCTTCATCAAGGCCGGTGAGGATGTACTCAACCAGCTCATCATCTTCTTCAAGTGGCCGCCCTGCTGCAGCCATCTCGTCCCCAAGCGCACGCATCTTCCCAACGTACTCAGTCACCGTCATGTTTCCTTTTTGAGTGGTGGCTAGGGCAAGGCGCGTATTCACCGCACGAGCTCGCGTCTTGGACGCAAACATTACTTCAATTGCCATCCAGACTTCGGCCGCAGATTGTTTTGCGGCAACTTGAGCCAGAACTTCCTTGCACACGGAGGCGAGCAGGTAGCTGAGAACCTGCTGATCAGCCGCCAGCCAATCTTCATACAGGGCGTTGTCCACCTTGATGGTCTTGTCACCGTCTTTGCCATCGATCTGCACGGGAGGCTTAACAGCCTTGCCGGTGAGATATCCTTCGAGACGAGCACCACGAATTGTGGCGAGGACCTGGGCTTTCCAGGTAGCATGATTGTTCTTGGCGAGCTTCTCTTGTACGGGATGAGAGATCATGGAAGCAAGACCAGGAGAGAAGGAAGAGGTGCCGGCCATGTTGATGTAGATTATATCTATCCTAGAGGCTCTGATACCATGATAAATATTAAAGAAGCAGAGCAGTTTGGTGGAAGCAGTCACACACACCTTTGTGTGCTACCTACGTGTTAATATAGGGCGACAAAGTGCGCCAAGATTTACATAGAATAACAACCCGGATTTACATAGAATAACAATCGGGTTGTTGTAAATAGATAAGAATAGGGTTTGTTGTAAATAGGTTGTTATGAGGTTACAAGTTTGTTACTTTTATTCTATCTATCTAACAGTTTAAACTTAAGTAACGTGAAAAAAAAAAAAAAAAAAAAACTAAGAACATAAATATGTCATAGAAACTTCCAAACAAAATCAAATAGAATAAGTTATTGGTTTAATAATCCAGCTTATTATCAAAGCCGAGGATGAAATTTATTTACCAAGGTTTTTCCAAAGAAACCCAAATCTATGTGGGAAATAAGAAACAAGCTTACCGAGAAGTTTCTGTAGTCAAAAAGATAAGGATATTGAGAATCTGCCTGACCGATTTCGTTCGAACATAAGCACAATATATGCGTGATGCCGAGATGCTGAAGAGTATACATTGACCTCGCAGCCAAAGCTCCACCAATGTATAAATTATCGGTGATTTGAGATGGCCGTTCAGTGCTTGCTGCATCGGAAATCATAGATATCCTCTCGAGAATGTGTTCAAGTCGGACCTTAAGAAAATCATAGCGAAATTAAAACATTACATGTAATCATGCATCAGAAGAATAATTAGCTTTATTGGCTAAAACATGGAAACTCTCCTGGTTTATTGTAATTTACATTCTACTCCCCTAAATAATCAGAATCTACTGAGAACCCTTCTTCAATTAAAAAGGGTAAACTTCAAAATGCCCCCCCGTGGTTTAGCCCAATTTTACTTTACCACCCTGTGGTTCAAAAAGTTTCACTTTGCCCCCCGTGGTTTAGCTAATTATCACTTTGTCACCCCGTGATTTAAAAAGTTGCACTTTGCCTCCCCCGTGATTTAGCTTATTTGTCACTTTGCCACTCTGTGGTTTATTAAAAAATTTCAATTTGCCATCCTATTTAATATAATTTTTTTTGGTGAAATAAAAATTAAATCACAGGGGGGCAAAGTGAAACTTTTTGAACCACAGGACAGCAACGTGAAAATGAGCTAAACCACAGGGGGGCAATTTGAAGTTTACCCATTAAAAAATCCTGCACTGGACCCAACCGGCAAAAAGGTAAAGTGCTAACGATCTATAAATCTAGGAGTTTATAAATAATTGTTGAGTATCTGGTAGGAAGGATGATCTCGCCCACCTTTAATTCATAGGCATCAACGGCGATGTTACTATCACTCCCCTCGAAGAAGCCCGTATTAAAGTTGTTCTCCTGGCACAGTTTTATGACATCCGATCTCAGCATTTCATTCCACTGTTCCAACTCCTTGTTCAATTCGGCATCTACCTACAATTATAGACTTATTGAAGTCACAAATTTATTCAGGACCATTATTCGTAATAAGAAAATGAATCATGTCCTAGAAGCTATAACTTTTAAATATGGCTTCACAATTGTGAATATAAAAGAAAGAATATGTAAATTGGTATCAATTAAATTGATATCTGAACTAATGTGAAAAAGTGAATTCTTATACATCTCAAAAATTCTATCAGAAAGTTTTATATAAAAGAACTTCTACTAAAATATAAATATATTTATCGAAAAGAGAAATCAGCTTTGATTTTATTTTGGAAAGAAATACTAAATGTTTTATTCAGATGAAATCGTTCTTGAATAGAACTTAACTTCTAGGGGGAAAAAAACAAAGAAAAAGGCCGAAAAATGTCATTTACAGCAAAAGTAAAATAAATCTAACCTTGGCAGATTTGTTAAAATCACGAAGCTTCATCGTCAATCGCAAACTCCGATTTTGATCTCCATTTCCTCTGAAATACCTTACATTCCAACTCTCTCGAGAGACAGGAGAAGCTAGATCAAAACTTTCGCGACATCCTCCCCGTGACTGCCTCCGCACAAGTTTCTGAATCTCATTATCACTTGATTCCACATTAATTTCACTCCCACCATTTTCCTTGCACGCTGGAAAGGGAGAATTAGTGCCACTACAACCAGCAGAAAACGAAGGAGAATCAGAAGCACCAGAATCATCCTTGTCTGATTCACCAAATTTACTAATAAGCGGCAATAAACACCGTAAAAGCCCATCTAACTTCTGGTAAAGTGTGAGAAGAAAAATATGGAATCCCTGAAGGTCCCTTAGAGCCCCTTTAAATCCTCCTCTAAATGCACCGACCACTGCTATCATATCAGAATCAATTAAAGAACAACTGCAATCCGGAGATGATAGTGTGGCTTCGTCGAGTCCGGGAAACCCTAGTTTTCCAAAAGATAATTCATACAAAAGGTTAGAAGAATACTCCCAATTATTCAATGTGAGCTCTACCAATTTTGGATAATTTTCTTGGTCTCTCGCGCGTTTCCCCACCGGGGGTCGTCTTGGTACCCCAGAGTCGATCGCGACAATATAGAAATCACAACTTTTTATTTCATTTGCGACTTGTTTAATCATTTTTGGTCTATTATTAAGCTCAGTGGAGCTATCAGAAACTTCGGTAGTAAGCTCAGGATTATCTGAACTCAGCCTGCCATTAACTGATATCGCTCTTCTTTCTTTCTGATGGCTCCTTATAACTTCTGGCATGTATCTTCTCACAGCAGAATCATAAAAAACTTCATCCAGTAAATCCATATTTGCGAAGGCCTCCTTATCTGTTACTAATAAATTACCATAATTACCACGCCATCCAAGCCAACGGCAGCGAAGTCTATCTTCGTTTCTAAGAATAAGATCTAACATTAAGACCTTTCCGAGGGCTTCCGCTGTTTTCTCAGCAGCCTCTTGAGAATCAAATGGGGTTGAGTTCTCTAGCAGTGGTGAGCCATGTATATAACTGCCATTAAGAAAAGAAATATTCACACATGGCCCTGCAAATATATCTTGTTTTGTATATGTCTTCAAAATCTTAATTTTCACACAAATACCCTTCTCAAATCACCCGCAAAAGGTGAATTTTCATAGATGCCCTTCAAAAACTTAGTTTCTTACATATATGCCTTTGTACACTTTTGTTACAAAGAAATTTTTTTTCTAAACGAAACCAACATTTGCATATCAATTCGACAACTTCCAAAGTTAAGATAAGGTTACTTTTGTAAGAAACTGCGTTTTTTCAGAGGCATATATTGAAAATTTGGGTTTTACATGGGTACATAGATAAAAGATAAATAATGCGTAGGCGCTTGTGTATGTAATATGCATGTACAAGCCCCGTAAAAAACTTGTTCGTATTTCTCAATTGAGTAGGATGTAGGAGATGAAGTTATAATTTGTACTTCATTAGATAAAGGCAACGGCTTAATTCAAGAGCATCCAACAACTCGGAACAAGTCGTTTCACCCACTTCGTCGCCATTAGAAACTGCCATACACCGAGCCTTTTCACTGGCATCCTTTATTTGTTGCCATTCAGAGGAGGTATTGTGGATCACTCTAGCCTGAAAATTACTCAGGAAATTGTTGGCATGAAGATCTTTGTTTTCCTTTTGTTTTCATATTTTTCACAATAAATAGATTTTGATGAAGAGGAAGTGCATACTTGAGGTGTTCTCACTCCAAGCCATTTCGCAAATTCATAACCCAGGCGCTCCGACTGTGTGGCCATCCTAGAAGATGCAAACTTGAGAACTGCAGCTGCTTCCTTTGGAGAAGTGTCGGAATTTTCTGAAGTGTTGAACAGTGCAATAAAAACAACTCCTCCAGAATTTACAGTCACCTATTTAACATCAATGAGAAAAGGCAAGAAAATTTCACAAAAGGTATATCTTTCTGAAACATAAAATCTAAAGAATGATCAAAGCTGAAAATTACCATCATGAGTGACATAATTGTGCAAAAAAGAAGGGGCACCCAACAAAGACAATTTCATTTGAGTGGCTAACGAAAATAAAAAAAATGCGTACCATAAGTTGGATATATTGACCTTTTCTTCTAAGTTATTAAAAATACAATATAAGTCATCGACATAAAGTTTACCACCAACAGTAAAATTAACTTATAAAACTAGGCACAAACTCCACAAAACAAACCTCTAGAGCTTTGTTAAGTTCATCCTCCGAAGGTTCAGTACTGCTAGTGTGTTTTGTATGGTAAAGAGAAGAGAGAGAACGCCACGAGAAGTCATTTGATTCAATGTCCAACATGGCTGCTTTTCCAAGTCTCTCCCACAAGCTTAGCTCCGGCACTTGCTCACAGGAATGCGAACTACCTACATTAGCATCATCTTCTTCTGAATTGTGTTCTCCTGCACTGTAATAGGTAGAGTACGACCAACAAAAAAAAAAAAAAAGGTTTAGCTTTGATAAATTTTGTATGTGTTTTAACTTTTTCCAGTGAATATTTAACAATGTGCGAGTCTTGAGACTCAAAGAGATGATTAAAGGAGAAATTGCATTCATAGTTTGTAGTCTCTTTGTTTAGTTCCACTTCGGTTCTCAACCTTCTCATATCAGCATTAGAAATTTTGCAAAATATAACCACCTCTTTAGTTGACTTTGCAACTTAGTTCCATAACTTGGTTGTTGGACCAAAATTTCCTTGCTTTACCTCTTCCTCATCACCATCTCTCTACCTCCTCCCTCCTAGAGGAAACTATAAAAATGTTTTCATCTTAGTATTCATGTATTGGATGAAAATTCTTTAGGGAGTCTCCCCGAGGTTCTCCCCTTGAGACCAGACGATCCACACTACGCGTGGCATAAATCTTACAATCTCAATGCAGGAGAGGTTCCATCCATGCATCAAGGTTGGGATATTGGCACAAATCTCTCCAAGGCTCCCCAAGAAAATTTGTCCCTATATATGAGGTCAAATTCTTTCTTAGTTCTATATCTTCTACATTTTTTTTTTTTGACAGAAAGGTCGTAAGCTATCTGCTTCATTCATTAAGTAAAATGAACTAAGCTACAAAAGTGAGACAGCAATGCTTCCGGGAAAGACTTCAATAGAAGATGTATGAAAAGGAGTAAGAAATAAAAAGATGGGGAGAAAGGAGAGAAAGGGGTAAATGGCCGGCCACTCCAACCCAAACGGACACTTAAGAAATGCACTTGAGGAATATTTGACCCACTACATCTTCCGTATTCATCCCAATACTACAACGAGCTCTGGATGTCTTGAAACACCCCAAAAGAGTTAGATCTTTTGTGCTGGAAAATTATGTTGTTTCTTTCCAGTCATAAGATCCACCATGTGTATATCTTCCACACTATTGTTTAAACAAGATATCGGTTAACAACTTGCTCAACTAGAGGCTTCAGTTATCAAAGGTTCTAATTATTATAAGGGCGCAAATAACTCTATAAGGAGGCAAGAGCTATTCAACTTAACCATCATAACCTTTATATTACATAAAATATAATAATTCTATTATTACTTCTTTTTTAATACTGGAATTCACTGTGAGGTAGATGGGAAATCAAATTGACCACAATAATAAGTTCAAGCTAATTTTACAAGGATATGCATAAATAGCACTAAATCGAGTAAGATGAAAAAGAAACAGGGGATAAGAATCAATTGTTTCCTATACAAAACTCATGAAATTGGCTTCTTGCCACATTTCCATTAACTACTTGTAAAAAGGTGCAAATCAAATAGAACAGTAACCCAAATGAAAATTATGAGAAAAGAAACCATGTACCAAATATGGCTGAAAATACCATACCCCTGGCCAAATGTATAGCAATCACAATAGATGTTTTTTTTTTCTTTAAAAAAAAAAACAGCATATGAGAGCTTTATATTCAATTAAAAGCTTTCTTGGGTCGTATTTAATCATATTCATCTTTTGAGTCATACAATATCAGAGTTGGTCCTAACCCGCGCAACTCCGAAAGATTCTAGGTTCAACCCACCACATTTGGCATTTAATGACATAACTTATTTTCTATTATCTCTTCTGTTACTTCTAGGAGCCGTTTGGTTCAAGGTTTGTAATATTCTAAAAATATTTTATATTTTATATTGGGAATGACAAGTTTCTTAACTTATCAAGTCATTTGAGTTGAGAGGTTGTTAAAAACTAGTATATTCTTATTAATGGACTACTAATAATTCTTATTAAGTATGAAAATGAGAATGCATCATAATCCATGATAACCCAATATTCGCAATAATTTTGCTACTTTACTAACACTTTTACAACTATCCAACTTTTACAACTATCCATCTTGAGTTGAGTGATAATAATTTGAATATTTTTAATTAAAAATAAGGAGGATTACTGAAATATTACAAACCGCGAACTAAACGGGCTCATAGTTTTAGGATCTCAATAATGCACGTCAGCAGAGATATTAAGACTATTTCTAAGTCACGTCACATCCAGATCGGTCTTGTCACATTAAAAATGCACACAAAAAAAGGAAGAGAAAACCCAACAAATTATTACCTAAATTGAGGAGATGAAGGAGAGGGTGCAAACTCCATTGCCAAATTCTCAACCTTGCTCAATCGATTCAGATGTCCCGGCCCATGAGAATTCACATTACGCCTCCGCACCAACGCAACCCATTCCTCAAATCCATGCCCTGTTCCCAGCTACGACGAATTCTCCCTCAATTAATCCCCAATTTCACAAGCAAATTTCGACCCAAATAGATGCAAATTTAGGGAAATTACCCAAGAAGACATTGTGGGTTCCTCCTCTTCCTTGATTTCTCACAATAAAAGAGGAAACTTTGCTTTGGATTTGGGGATAAATGGAGAAATGGGGATGTGGATTTCTCTTCGTTGAGAAATTTTAGAAAAAAAGGAGTATTTTTTGGGTTAGAGAGAGAGAGAGAGAGAGAGAGAGAGAGGAGCTCAAACATTTGAACGTAAAGGAACAAAAAAAATTATATTTTAATGCAAAAGTGTTTACTATTTAATTGAGGAAAATATGTATGGAGAGCCCCTCAACTATAGGTCGTATTGAAATAGACCCATCAACTTCTAAATTTGCTTGAGAGTTTTCGGAATTAAGTAATTTTGGTAAAAAATAATCAAAGATTTTAATTACTTTTTGGCCTATGAAGCTGGAATAATTAATGAGTATTGGCTAGTAGAACCACAAATTTTAACAAAATTTTTAAATAATAAACTCAAATATTTAAAAAATCAAAAGTTATGAGGAGTGTTAATAAAAAATATTTAAGTTGAGGGGGCATTTCAAAAAACCCTATAGCTAGGAGGGCTCCTTAATTTAAGGGTGTTTTGAGAGTAATGGGGGGGCCCACATAAGGGGCAATCACTAATGAACAGTTATGGATGTTTTTTTTTTAAACAAAGCAAATATTTGCTATAAATTTAATAACGAAGTAAAGCATAACAAAGTGATGGTCGTGTATGAGGCCAATAATAAAATTTAATTAACTTTTAAGCTTTATAAATTATTATAGAGTTTGTTTGTAAGTATAGTATTTTCTTTTTTATTTTTTTAGGGCACGACTGAAGTAAAATTTTATTGAGAAAAATTAAATAAATCGTAACCAAGAAAAGTGCTAAAGATTGCAGAGATTAGAACAACCAGTAGTGTGACCCTAAGTGCCTACTCGAGATGTTAGGTTTTATTCTCTACTAGTGCAATTATAAAATAGGAGCATTTGAGCCCCCGACTTTTTGAAAATATGGAGCATTTGAGCCCCCGACTTTTTGAAAATATAAGCCCTTTTGTATAAAAGATTTATTAGTTTTACAATTTTGCACATATAATCTATTTTTTGGATTTTATAGATTCGATCCTAATTTTTAGAAGTATGACAAAAATGTCCCTATGTCTAAAATAGATAGTGTCTTCACCCCCTCCTTGTGGCCGCCTCCGAGAAGAACATGTTCACGTTGTCACGCTCCGGGCTAGTTCTAGATGCGGAAAAACGTGCCAATTTTTTTTTTTTTTTTTTTTTGAAAGCCTAGCCCGCGCCACGTACAGACCCGCCACAAATACAGGGTCCACTGTACACACGGACATAGCCTCCCCTGTATTTGCACGGCGTCCACAACGAACAACAGGATCACAACCACCATTCATTCATCACAACAACAATACAACAACTCAAGAGATTCATACAGCTAACAGTCCTTAAACCTGTATGAATCTAAGCAAATCCTTAGGCGAAGGATGATGCAATGCACATACAACAGGTCATTCTAGAAAGCTGCTCCTTACACAGAAGCTTTATTTTGAAACCCTAATCTCAAACATTGAAGAATCATTTGAAAATCGTTCTCCACACGAGAACTCTCTTTTAAATCACAAAAGCCAAACGATCGAAAATTCATTTGAAAACTGTTTCCCACACGGAAATCTTTATTTGAAAGCGCTACCACGAGGGGTAGAAAACCAAGACATGCGATAAAAGCCACAATGATAGAATCAAAGCATCGACATCCTCACATGGAAACTACACCAAAATCACAAGATCTAAGCATGCAAGACAATCACATAAGAATACTAGATAAATCCACAAAACATAAGCATACTAGATAATATCCAAAAGGTAACTGAACCACAATCACATCTAACAGATAATTAGGGTAGGGTGATAACCAAATCTGGGGAAGTAGCCTCACAAGTCGGAACCTCTAGAGCTACTATCTAGGCGTGCCTCGCAGCGTCCCGACACTCACCACCCTGCTCACCTGAAAACAACAACGAGGGCGGGGGGTGAGAACATGTAAACAGGTCTCCCCTCCCAGTGGGTACCGCAAGCCGACGAAGGCAAGGTGTACACACCGGCACGAGGGTCAACAAAAGATAGATAAGGTATACAGTAGCACAAGTAAGTATGAGGCTGACATACAACTGAAACAACTATGCTACTGTAAGCAACTAGTATATGCATCAAAGGAGATAACCACAAAGTAGACCCAATCCATAACCACCGGGACGTATCCCTGACACTGTCACAACCTGCTCATCTCTCGGCACCTCAACCTTCTGCACGCAAACGCAAAAAGGCTCACGGGTCGGTCGAAATCCACGACCCTTTTTCGAAAAAGAACACCCCCAGGCGGTGGATCAGACCGCGGTGTACGTGATGTGCTAGAAGAGCTGTGACGATCGATGCGTATGCTCAATCCACAGAACGGCAACGAGCCGAGAAGCAACCAATAAACCACAACTAGGATCGCTCGGAACAACAGGCGATCACCACCGACCAACTGGGTCGTCTCAAGAATCATGCAAACCACAACTACTCTACTATCCAAGCACGCATATAAGTAGAGTCAACGGGAGTCAAGTGAACTAATAACTGAAATGCAAGAGAAGGGATAGAAAGGTATCACCGTAGTCCACTGAACCGACTCCGGATCGAAGTACCCACCTGTCGAAAGATCAAGCCTAACACCGACGGCTCTCAGAAACTGCGACAGGACCTACGAAAGACTCACAGGGTCAAGGTCCACCAAGTCGACACTAAACACAAAGCTCACACAACCCGAAACCGACGGATCGCCCGAAAACCCACCGAGACGATCCCGAACCACACTAAGCTCTACAGGGGTGCCAAACAGCCAACAAAGTCCCTCGCTGTCCCCAAACACACAAAACCAAGTGACGGAACAGCGAGCACAAGCTCGGGGTGCCACGACCACAAACGCACCCGAAACGGCTTCACGGGTTCCCGAAAAGTGCCTATTTGACACCGGAACCCATCGTCACTCATCCGCTGTCCTCAAAACTTCGGGACAGTGATGAGGAACAGCCAACAAGGCTAAACGATGAAGCCAAGTCACTCACAAAAACAGCGGGTGAGTCGCACGGCTAAAAACACGCGTTTCGCCGATTAATTCATCGAAAAACGCGTCGGAAATGAATCCGGATCTCCACGAAGGGCGAAGGGGTTGGACAACCAGTCCACAAGGCCCCAAGGACCAAGCCCTTGCTGCCCGCAGTGTCGTAACACTGCCACAATCGCCAAAATCCACAAAACAAGCACAAAATCATACATACAAGCAATAATGTAAGCCGTTAGAGCAATCCGTGCATCTGCACGACCTTCCGCAAGCACCAACGGATAGGTAACGGCGTCCCGGAGGCCGTGCTCACAGCCTCACTGCAACAGAACAAGTCGCAAGCCGAGAAAGTGCATAAAAACAATGAACCACTAGACGAAAAAGCTTGACAAAGGCCGAACAACAAAACAGCTCATCCAAACAGTGAACTAAGGTGAGCATGGTGATCAGCGCATCGCCGCGTTCATCGTGCTCACCTTCTCGAGCTTCGGGAGTCAACAGGGACCTCAAACACACATGCAAGACACAAAATAACTAAAATAAGACCCTGGCCGGAGCAACCAGCTCCGGCCGGCTGCAGGCCGACATGCACGGCCAGCGGCGGCCAGGGTCGGCTGCGGGGGAGGTGAGAAAGAGGGGGCTCACCTCAGTCGGCGACGGGAAGCGGCGGCGGCGGCGCAGGGAGGAGAGGAGCTCTCGGGTTGGCTAGGGCACGGCGGCGCGGCAACGGACGGCGACGGCGGCCGGTGGCGACGCAAGCACCGGCAAGAGGGGGTCGCCGGACGTCGGTTGGCCGGTGACCGCGACAAAAATAACCCGGCGGCGGCGGCGGCGGAGCAAGGCTGGCCACAGCTGCCCAAGTTGCCTCTACCGAGCTCGCGGCGGCTCCGGCGGCGCTCCGGCGGCACGGGGATGGCCGGGAAGGAAGGGGTCGGCGCCGGAGGAACCGAGGGTGACGATGCTCACCCTTCCAAGCGTCGGGAGGCGGCGGCGGCCTGGGCTCACACAGCTCGGCCAGCTGCTGCCCAAGCAGCAGCCGCAGTAGCCTGGCGGCGGCTCCGACGACTCTCCGGCGGCACGGCGGCGACTCCAGCGGCCCAGCCACCTCAGGGGGGGCTCAAGCGTGGGTTCCCCCTGGGTGCTCACCTCAGAGAAGGAGAAGAAGAAGAGGAAGAAGAAGAAGAAAATAGAGAGGGAGAGAGAGAGAGAGAGCTGGCCCGGGGGCAGCGCCGGCCAGGGGCGGTCGGCGGCGGCCGGAGCAGCTCGGGGAGGATGAGGGGGAGCTCAGGCTCTCAGAAGCTGGCTGAGGGGGAGAGAGGGAGAGAGAGCTCTCTCTCTCACACACACACAACACTTAAACACAAAGCACAATTGCAAAAACACCCCTCAGACCCCACTATTAGCACTTGGGTCCCTCACAGCAGGCATAATATGCCAAAACACCCCTCCACAAGCAGTCTCACGCGAAACGGTGCGAAAACAGGGTCCAGATCGCGAAACAAAAATCTGTACTATTCGACCCCTCAGCGAAGATCTTGTGATAACTTTTGATCCATCCGTCGCATGTCGACGCGGATTGCGCCATCGCGTTCAGCACTGCTGAGACATCGAACCTACCATTTTGGATTGTCAGAATCGGACTCCGAATTGCGCCGTTAAGCCGTTCACTCTCCGCGACAAAATCACAAAGATAACAAAACACAATAAAAACCACTTATATACACATATATACATAAATACCTGTATATATATACGTATACAGATCGAAAACACAGTATCACTGGAGAGGAACACAGAATTTCAAATTTCCAAAATTTGAATTCTCACACACGTTCTCACTGTGCCTCCCGAAATGCCATGTCGTTGTGTTCCCCCTCGCCTACCTCGCCCTCATCTCTGTTGTTGTTGATCGTCTCGTGCACTAATCCCATCCTTGCCGCCTTCATACCTACTCTTGCCGCCTCCACACCTACTCTTGCCGCCTCCACACCTACTCTCTCGCTCTCGACCCCGCCCTCAAATCCTGTGTTGTCATGCTGAGGGTCACAACTTCTACCGCTACCCCCTAGAAGCACGATTACCTCCTCTACGACCCCCCTGTGACGCCCCAACTTTCCAGGGGGTCATTCATCCTAGGACTACTCCCGTCCTAGCACGCTTAACTCTCTTAACCTCTTGAGCCTAGCCACCACCCAAAATGCTTAAGCCGGGTTAAGAGCTTAGCCCTATTATATCTTATATATATGACTACCTGAGGTCTCACACCCCAAGCTTGGGCAAGTTCTCGCTCATCACTGCTATGGCCAATCCACCTTCGCCACGACATCTACGACCTCGAAAATGCCACGGAGAGAGAGGAGCTGCCGAAGATGGAGTAGTGGACATGTCTCATGCTCTGTGACACTGCAAGGGCGCTCACTCGACTTCGAAGTGGGTTCGTGAGCAGAGGCCCATCAGTAGGGTAGAGGTGGTAGTCAAAGAAGAAGGTGAGAGAGAAATGAGCATAACAAACTACAGAATAAAAATAAAAATAATAATCTTCTTCTCATTTTTTCTTCTTTATCTTATTTTCTTCTGCTTTTTCTGTGTACTTTCCCCATTAAAGAAAATAAAAAAATTGCACCAGTAGAAACTATATTGTAATGTTTGATAAGCTATTGTACAATTGTAAAATATATTACACAGTTTGGTAAGTACAACAAACTGTAAAATAGTATAACATACTGTAAAATAGTGTAACATATTTTTAAACAATACAATATTGAATAATATATTGTACTATTCGATAATATATTGCACTATTTGATCACATATTATAAATAGTGCAGTAAATTGAAAAATATGTTGTAAGAGCATAGTTAGAAGCTCCGGCAACGGCGGCGATTGTGGTGGTGGCGCGAGCTCCGGGAAGGTCGTAACGGAGGACGCTGCCAGAGAAAAAGGCAACGATGAAGAGGTCGCGCCTAATATCAGGTCTCGGGTAGTTGGTTTAGCGAAGTACAACTCGTGTAGCATCACATCAAACTATTTTTTTTGGCTTAATTATAGAAACTCTCCCTACATTTTACACTGTATTTCAAATATCCCCATATGAAAATTTAAACAATGCCAACCTGCACTTTAGTTTTGCCTCAAATAGGCGCTTCTGTCAGAATATTCTGTTAATTTTAAAGGCAGCATGTTGAGATAACATGTTTTCAAGCCTATTTAAGCTCCTTCAAGAAAATCTTCAAATATCAAAATCCAAGAGATTTATGATGGGACATCTGAATCGACAGTATGTTCCGTTCATGTCAACCTAGAGTTTTGGAACCTTATAGAAACCAAGTTTCATAATTTTTTGAAATGTTTTCTAGTTCATAAAGCGGCTGCAATGAACGGTTTAAAATGAACAACCTTCTAAAAATGTATGATAGAGCTTCTACATTCAAGATCAAGGTTATTCATTTTGATCTTACAGTTTAAAGAATATTCTATAAAAGTTTAACTAATTAGAACGTGCCGTATCGTTAAACAAAAAACGTATAAAAATTGTTCAATTTTGAGACTACTTGATGACAAGTTAAATGATGTCAAAAAGTTACAAAATTTAATTCCTAAAAGGTTTGAATGTTCTAGATCAATTTGAACGGTATGAATCGTCGATTCAGATGTCCTATCATCTAAACTGGCTAAATAGTACTAGAGCCCGAATGCTCATAAGAGTATTCTAGCCCATCTCTCTCTCTCTCTCTCTCTCTCTCTCTCTCTCTCTCTCTCTCTCTCTCTCTCTCTCTCTCTCTCTCTCTCTCTCTCTCTCTCTCTCTCTCTCTCTCTCTCTCTCTCTCTCTCTCTTTATATTTATATGCCTATTAAGTGCAATAAGAAGTATGCTTCATTATTGCATTTCTTAATCTTTTCAGGTTAAATCTCTTAACCATATCTTTCGTATGTTTCAGTGACATTTCAGATGTCCTATCATCTAAAATGGCTAAATAGTACTAGAGCCCGAATACTCATAAGAGTATGCTAGCCCATCTCTCTCTCTCTCTCTCTCTCTCTTTCTTTCTCTCTCTATATATATATATTTATATGCCTATTAAGTGCAATAATGAAGTATGCTTCATTATTGCATTTCTTAATATTTTGAGGTTAAATATTATTGCATTTTTTAATCTTTTGAGGTTAAATCTCTTTACCATATCTTTTCGTATGTTTCAGTGACATTTTTATGATTATTAATGTAACCTGTTATCATGTATCGATCGAAGTTTTTTTTTCTTTTTAATTAGTATACTTGCAAATGGACATTTTTATTCATTTAGTCCTGGTTGCTTAGTATTTTCTTCTCCTTGTAACAAACAAGTGATTCTTAATAAGAAACCTTGGTAGCTGCTCTTGAGATTGGAAGTAGCAGGGGCATGTTGCAGGATATTTGTAATCACCTCAGTTTCCTTTTGAGTGGAGAAAGTTGAGCTTTTTAGTAAATGATCTTTGAGATTTCGTTTCCTACTGATAAGACTGTTTGGTCTTAGCTTGTTTCCAAATAAGGAGTTGCAGCTACTAATTAAATATATTATCTTTACCCTTGTCTCTCTTTCTTTTTATTTCATCATATTTCTTCTTAATTCGAGCGGTTTCACTTTAAAGTTTTGATCGTTTCAAGTCTGAACTGATTTTCTAGGAGTGTGAGGCAAAAGTTTTGACCTAACCATATTCTGATTATTGTTCGTGAAAGCTGATTTATCACTATAGATTTAAGTGTAACTTCAGTGAACCTGAAGTTTGAAGATAATTTGCTGGCAATTTGCGTGTATGCATACATAATTGGCCATTTAGTAGGAAGGATTAGATGCCGTTTGCATATGTTATATCTCTCTGTATAGGTTAACTGTCACGCCCCAGTGTCCACGTTTCCCGGGCTCGTCAACAGATCCGTCGTATACATAGGTATTTTCCGTTTATACGAAGTGATAGTTGTACCTGTAAAAATACATACAAGCAACTATAAGAATACAGAGCTGATAAAACTGAACATAACACTATAAATATAAGCGAACTGTACATACAAGATCCACAAAACATCAATGTCCAACCATAACTACAAGGTACAAATCCATCTCACTGTATACAAAAATAAATACATCTGTATGTACATGGCAACTCCCATAAAGAAACTATCTCCAAAATGGGTCCTCCTGTAGAATAGTGACCGGGGTAGACAAGGATCTAGCTCGCGACTCCCTTATCTCGAGCAGAAGTAGCAGCAGCAACAGTCGATGGCTCTGCAAGAAAAAGTGGCAACAATGGGTGTGAGAACTACTATCAAACAAAGTAGTTCTCAGTAGGTACCGTCGCTGACCCCAACGGCCTACCCACTAAGTCTACGAGACTAACAAGATAGCTGGTAGGTAAAGAAACAATAAGGTAAGCTGGAATAAAACTCAACAGCTACTATGTCACTACCCTACCACTATGCATATCAAGATCTCTGTAAATGTATACATCACTAGCTCATGAAACAACCCTCACTGACCCAATCCACAGGGACTGTGATGCACCCGTCCCACCTGTCTAAGCTACACCGTACACTACCCCGAGGGCAGCCGGTGGAGAGCTGGAGTCCAATCGGGACTACAACGACATCAACGCAAGGTAGCCAAACTTCAGAGCGGCACTCGTGGGCGCGACCCAAACGAGTATGCAAGCGTGTCTCTGTCGAGCTCAATCAGGCTCACACTGGCTAAATCAATACAAATGAGTCAAACAGGTCTAACAACCAAGGCTCATGTGCTCTCGGCACAATCTGATGCAAGAAGTAAAAATCTGGGTCCACCGTCAATCCCGACGGCACCCGACAGTACGAAACAGTCTAAAATCTCCTGTAAAAATGGGCTCGGCATCTCAGCACGAGCGTAATCTCAACCTACACTAATCTGAGTATCCACCTCGCACTAACAGCGGTGATACAAGGGTAAAAATAGCTCCTGAAGCTAAATCTGATAATATTTTCGAAAAGTGACAAGTATAGGTTTAATAAGTTTTCTCCTACGTCAAGTTCCAGTTCAGCATGTAATAATCATCTAAAATTAGCTAAAGCATGCTCCAAAACTTAGATTTCATATATAACATGCAAATCTACAGTTTGAGCTATTAAACAGGATGATTAATACAAAACTATGCATGCTGGAGTTTCATATACTTAGGAGGAATTCGCAGGCTTCGGTCGACATTAACCCACCTAGCACGTGAATCCGACCACAGATCAAGGCGAAACTCAGCGGTCACGTGCCTTCAGTCCCAAATCACCAAGAAGTATAAGAAAATCCAACAAATCCCTGTTGGATTGAGTTGAATCAAAAATCGAATAAAAAATCCATCAAATGTCGATTCGGTTCGGAAAAACTGAAATTCAGCATTACTCACCTCAAACCAATAGTTGAAACTTAATTCGCAGGTTCCTCTCTACCTTAGGAACACCCTAGAAGCATCAAATCGCAGCAACAAGGTCCAAATCAAAACTAATTTCGAAAAAAAAATACTTGCTGCTGTCCCTGCTCCAAGGCTGCTGCTGTAGCTGAGTTCTTGAGGCTACTGTGGCTATTTCAGCTGATCCACGGGGTAACCAAGGCAATGAGGAACACTAACATACTCTAAAGTGTGTTCCCAAGATTCTAATCCACCAGAAAACTCACTTGATCACTACGAAATTCCCATGCAAAGGTGATTAAAAGTCAAGAATGCGAAGAATGCTGAAATCAGTTTTTCGGTCTTCGACCTCAATGAAAACTGAAATTCTTTCTCATCTTACCTCCAAATTGGTCCAAACAAGATTCTAACCACAAGAGGATGAAGTCGAGATTACTCCCAACCCTTCCAAAGTTCAGCTCCTAAAAGAAATTCAAACGAATTTTATCAAATTCCTAAGTTGGCCCAAACCAGTCGAAAAATCAGCAATAACCAACTTGTACCTCAAATGAGCTAAAAACTGAGTTAATTACCCTATAGTCTCAGTGGAAACAGGTCCAATTTTGTGGGGGAAGAAGAGTAAATCCAATATCAACCAGCAATTGCTCATCTACCAAAAATCTGGACTCAAAAAGCCCAACAAAATCCATATAAGTGTCAAAACTGCGCCTATTCAACAACTACTAAAAATCTGAATTGAACTCACCTTTTCAATCTGAAATTTCTGTGGGGCAACCTTCTAAAGCAGCAAGGAAGGAGGAAAACCAATCCAACTTCAAAAAAAGAGGCTGCAAGAGGATTCGGACTCAAGAAATCCAACAAAATCCCAAAAATTAGCTCAAGAACTGAAATTCAAGTTAATTTCAGCAAACTAAATCTCACTAACCTGAAATTAAGGACGATAGAATTACTCCCCAACATCTCCTTCAAGTTCACAACAAGTCCCATTTCGAAATTGGAGTCTCTACTAGTTGTGGCCCCTGCTGGAACATCAACTGGCAGCACTGCTGCTGCTGGCTATTGGCTGCTGGTTTGCTCCTGCTGCTGCTGCAGAATGCTAGACTGCAAGCTGCCAACAACATGCAAGCTGCAATCAGCATACAACCTCCTTGCTGCAGCACACAGAGAGGAATGGAGGAGAAGGAGAAAAGAGAAGGGATGGTGAAGAGGAAGAATAGAGAGGAGAAGAAACCTATAATGGAGAGATACCAGCTGGCTCAAATGAGGACAAAACTCCAATTAAGGGTAGTTGGGGTGGGATAAGTTGTGCCCATGGCCAATTAAACCCACTATCAAGTTCCAGCTGAGAATAAATCTAGATTCGGATTTATTTATGATGTCAATTTTGCATCTCTCTTAATTTGAAACACTACGTTAACCATTTTTTGATCTTGGGCAAAATATCATGGTTTGTTAAAACTTTTGGTTTTCGCTTGGTGGTAATGGTTCGTTCTGGTGTAGTTTTCTAATGCAAGGATTTTTCTATGATCATTATTCTCATGGTAATTGTTGTATACTGCAGGAACTAACACATGGGATCGCTTTGAGTTTCACAT
Source organism: Puya raimondii (assembly GCA_016920855.1). Taxonomy (NCBI): domain Eukaryota; kingdom Viridiplantae; phylum Streptophyta; class Magnoliopsida; order Poales; family Bromeliaceae; genus Puya; species Puya raimondii. The sequence goes on from JABWPP010000049.1 coordinate 27,654,720, forward strand.
CCACAAGAGGGTGATTGACCTCTACAGCTCCCCTGAAGTGGTGAAGCAGATCACCTCCATCACCATCGAGCCTGGTGTGGATGTTGAGGTCACAATTGCAGATCTCTGAAGAGCTATTTTCCAGTAGGTGTCCTAGATATCAATTATATGATCCTCTTTTTGGTTATCTTTTCTCTTGTAGTCATTTCAACAAATACATGTTCACGCTCGAAACGAGCAATAATTAAACCTCTTAAGCTGGTCCTATTATGCCCTAAGAGTGTAAAGTTGCAACGAATGCATATTCACACTCGGAACGAGCAAAAACTAAACCTCTTAAGCGAGTTCAATTATGCCTTAAGATTGTAAACTTGCAAATACATGTTCACACTCGGAGCGAGCAAAAATTAAACCTTTTAAGTCGGTTCTATTATGCCCTAAGAGTGTAATTTGCCACAAATTCATGTTCACACTCGAAACGAGCAAAGATAAACCTCGTAAGCCGTTTCTATAATGCCCTAGGAGTGTAAATTTGCAACGAATACAAGTTCACACTTGTAACGACAAAAAAATAAACCGCTTAAGCTAGCGCAATTATGCCCTAAGCGTGTAAACTTGCAATTGAATACATGTTCACACTCAGAATGAGGAAAAATTAATCCTCTTTAACCGGTTCTATAACGCCTTAAGAGTGTAAATTAAACCTCTTTAGCCACGAATGCATGTTCACACTCGAAACGAGAGAAAATTAAACCTCTTAAGCCGGTTATGTTCTGCCCTAAGAGTGTAAATTTACAACGAATACATGTTCACACTCGAAACGAGCAACAATTAAACCTCTTAAGCTAGTTCAATTATGACTTAAGAGTGTAAACTTGCAACAAATACATATTCACACACAGAGCGAGCAAAAATTAAACCTCTTAAGCCGGTTCTATTATGCCCTAAGGGTGTAAACTTGTAACGAATATAGGTTCACACTCGGAACGAGCAAAAATTAAACCTCTTAAGTCAGTTCAATTATGCCCTAAGCGTGTAAACTTGCAATTGAATACATGTTCACACTCGGAATGAGAAAAAATTAAACCTCTTTAGCCGGTTCTATAACGCCCTAAGAGTGTAAATTAAACATCTTTAGCCACGAATGCATGTTCACACTCGAAACGAGCGAAAATTAAACCTCTTAAGTCGATTCTATTTTGCCCTAAGAGTGTAAATTTGCAACGAATACATGTTCAAACTCGAAACGAGCAACAACTAAACCTCTTAAGCTAGTTCAATTATGACTTAATAGTGTAAACTTTTAACAAATACATGTTCACACACGGAGCGAGTAAAAATTAAATCTCTTAAGCTGGTTCTATTATGCCCTAAGAGTTTAAACTTGTAACGAATACAGGTTCACACTCGGAACAAGCAAAAATTAAACCTCTTAAGCCAGTTCAATTATGCCCTAAGCGTGTAAACTTGCAAAGAATACATGTTTACACTCGAAACGAACGAAAATTGAACCGCGTAAGCCGGTTCTATTATTCCCTAAGATTGTAAATTTGCAACGAATACATGTTCACAGTCGAAACGAGCAACATTTAATCCAACCAAAAAATAGAGAATAATATTATGAAAATCATTAAATCGACTAAATATCAGCAATAAATGATTTGGGCATGGAATTGAATCTCAATCTAAATTAGAGTTTAGCCGAAATGAGCACTGTTCTTCAATTAAAAAATATTTTTTTTTTTGAGAGAAAGGTAGCACGCTACCCGCTTTGTTTATTTCGTTTAGAAATAAACTTAGCTAAAAATGTGAATCAACTAGGATTCGAACTCGGGACCTCGGATACCAACCACCAAGCCCTTTGCCCCTTGCGCTAAAAATATTAAATTCAACCCCAACGTGGTTGGGCCTCAACCACTACTCTGCAATAAACTTAAGTTAGCGGTGAAAGTCCTTAGGATTAAAATGAAAAGGTAGTCTAATTAGGTAAAATAAGAAGAGAAAAGAAAAATGAAGAAAATAAAATATAATAAAGAAAAAGTAATGGAGGGGTGGGAGAACATAGGAGGGTGTGTGTGTGCATGAAAGAAAATAAGATTGAAAATAAGAAGTATAGAGGGAAATAAAAAGTATAGAGGGGAGAGAAGGTTTATTGGAAAAGAAAAAATAGAGAGAAGATGGGTGGGGAGTAGGGGAGGAGAAGAGAAGAGTGTTGGGGAGGAAACAACAGACAGTGAGTGGTTTGGAGAGAAGTGGGTGCTTGGACTGTCATCGTAGGGTCTATTTAAACTTCTCCAAGTTAAAATTCTGAATTTAAATTAAAATTTAAACTTTAAAAATTTAAATAATTCAAAAATATCAAAAATTTAAAATCAAAATTTAGAAACTTTTTGAGATAGATTATTATACTTCAAGCGCTTTTGAAATAAAACATTTATTTTATTTTTTTCAGAAGAGAAAAAAAGAAATGGAGAGAAAATAACTTTTACAATAGATAAATTGTATTACTAGTGCTAGTGCTTAGCCAAATTCTATTTAGTCCGCAAATTTTTAAATATAACTTTATTAAAAATTAATAATTTTTAAGTGATGCCCCAACTTCCCAGGGTTCACCCATCCTTCTCAGGGTCAGCCATCATAAAAATATAAATATTTAGCCAAATTTTATTTAGTCGTCGAACTTTTAAATTTAATTTTATTAAAAATTTATGATCTTTATGTGACACTCTAACTTTTCAAGAGTCACCCATCATGGACTACTCTAGTACTAACATGATTAGTTCTCTTAACCTCTTAACTCTCTTAACCTCAGATGATGTGAGACTCATTTCGCTAGTCTTAGCCGACCTCGTGAGGAGTCGCGCCCTACGACAACAGTCATCAGCATGAGAGTCTCGCTCTCGCCGTTATATAACCTTACTCAGCCGAGACTCATCTCACATTTTTGGCGGGTAATTGGCTCTGAAATTAACTGTGATGCCTCAACTTTCAGAGGTTATCCATTATAAGACTACTCTAGCTTTAGCACACCTAACTAACTCTCTTAACCTCTTGGGCTAGTCACTATCCTATATTTTATTTATAGGATGGGATAATTACAATTAGTGTAATTTACTATTTCATAAACCCTATGACTATATATTTGGTTAAACGCAAAACCAGAAAAAATAACTTTTCATGAAAAAAAAATGTTTTTGGAGGAAAAAAGTTTTACTTTTGTAGTTCTTGATTTGTAAGAAAAATAATAATTTATCATCGACATTTGTTTGACAGAGAGAAAAAATTTACATTTGCTTGACTCGATAGAAAAAATGAATGAAAATTTTTTTTACGCAGTTTGGATTTTTGTTTTCCTCCAAAAAAAATAGCGAAAGCGAAAAAATTTAATTTTTTGCTAAATCCGTAAATATATTTTTATTAAAAAAATATTTTTATGTTGAATTAAATAGGCCTTTTTGCATAAAAAATCCACTGGTTTTGGGCTTTTGCAAAATCGGTCCGCTTTTTTCGTTTTTGCAGATTCGGTCCGGATTTTCAGATTTCTGACCAAAATGCCCTTTGTAGCCCTCCGCCCCAAACGTATGCGCTTTCTAGCTCGTATACGCATACGTAGCGTACGGCTTCTGCGAGCGCATTAAATGCCACACCTGCTGGCTTACGCAAGTTGCCATACATCTGTACGGGAACCAAAGCGCCCCCGCTATTCGTCACCCGCGATGTTTGCTGTTCGCGGTTTCGAAAAATCAATAATCCAAGGTTTATTTTGAAGTTTACCCGACATGCAACGGGACCATTAGTGCAACTTGAAGCAAAATAGTGCAATATTCTTTAAAACGGTTCAAAATAGTGCAAGACAGTCATTAAATAGTGTAATATCGAACAAAAGAGTGCAACATTGTTCGTAAAAAGTGTAACTGCCGCTGACTAGTGTAACAGGAAATACAATACAAAAAACAACAGGAAGATTAAATATTGAATCAGAAAATGCACTTTTCATTAATCTAGGAGCAAGGATTACATTTGCTGGGACGAAGGATTACATTTGCTTTGAAACCGCTGCATTACATTCTGCTTTGATGAAAATTAAACTATTTCATACGGATAACAGTGTAATAACTGCCCCCGACGAAGAAGAGCTTCGCCCACCACCGACGGGGATCGCGACGAGCCTCATGAGTGCAAAAAGTGTAATATCGAACAAAAAGAGTGCAACATTGTTCGTAAAAAAGTGTAACTGCCTCTCACTAGTGTAACACCACAGTATTTTTTAAAACGGTTCAAAATAGCGCAAGACAGGCATTAAATAGTGTAATATCGAACAAAAGAGTGCAACAATGTTCGTATAAAAGTGTAACTGCCACTCACTAGTGTAACACCACCGTATTTTTTAAAACGGTTCAAAATAGCGCAAGACAGGCATTAAATAGTGTAATATCGAACAAAAGAGTGCAACATTGTTCGTAAAAAGTGTAACTGCCACTCACTAGTGTAACACCACCGTCTAACCACTCTCTAACCATTGCAACGTCGCAAATGACAGGAAATACAATACAAGAACAACAGGAAGATTAAATATTGAATCAGAAAATGCACTTTTCATTAATCTAGGAGCAAGGATTACATTTGCTGGGACGAAGGATTACATTTGCTTTGAAACCGCAGCATTACATTCTGCTTTGATGAAAATTAAACTATTTCATACGGATATTAGATGTGCAATCCAAGCGCAGGGCCACTACTGTTCGTCATGGAGGCAAAGGCGACGAAGGGCGTCCCCTCTAAACGCAAGCGATACGGCCATGGTTCATGAGGCTCGTCGCGATCCCCGTCGGTGGTGGGCAAAGCTCTTCCTCTTCGGGGGCAGTTATTAAACTGGTTGGCGGCTGTGGTGTGGCCTACGGCGCCCGCCGCGGAAGGGGAGATAGTCGAAGGACGGCTCGCGGAGGACGCTGCTGTCGGGAGTGTAGGATCAAGCAGATCTGCACTAAGATCGATGATCACTATGTGGAGTGGTTCAGTTGGTCCGAGCCCTTTGGATCTCCGCTCTACCAGGTGGTCAGTCAAACAGACTCAATGATGAGAAGAAGTAGGGAATCGAGCAAGTTCAATAAAAATGTCGCAAAAAAATTTCGAACCTCGAAGAGAAGATTGCCAATGGGCTCGCAGCAACGGAACCACTCCACATAGTGAGCATCGATCTTAACACAGATCTGTTTGCTCGTACCCTTCCGACAACAGCCTCCTCCGCGAGCCGTCCTTCGACTATCTCCCCTTCCGCGGCGGGCGCCGTAGGCCACACCACAGCCGCCAACCAGTTTAATAACTGCCCCCGATGAGGAAGAGCTTCGCCCACCACCGACGGGGATCGCGACGAGCCTCATGAACCATGGCCGCATCGCTTGCGCTTAGGAGGGACGCCCTTCGTCGCCTTTGCCTCCTTGACGAACAGCCTTCCCTTACCTCCTTTTATAATCATAGTGCAACAAACCTACGAAAAGTACAATTCGTGAGAACTAACAGTGCAACATTCTATATTACATTGTAACTTTAAGGAGAAATAACAGTATTCGTTAGCTAACATATAAGTAAAAGCGCAAACAAGGTTAAACTTGCTTGGCTATAACTAGACCAGTTCACAAATTACAGAAAATGCACACGAAAATGCACTCTCTATTAATCTAGACCCAAGGATTACATTTCCTTTGATGAAAATTACACTAATTATAGAGAGATGGTATTTACAATTTCTAGCCCAGGGTTGTTAAGAAGAGTGTAATCGTTGATACACTATTGTAACGTAGACGGTTTTGAAGAACTGTTGGTTAATAGGCGAAAAGACACAGATGGGACAGATGGTGGAACTGTTATTAAGGGACATTAAATGCGCCGACGCTGGCTTACGCAACCCCGTAGTCATCGAGTGGTCATCGGGACAAGAACCAAATCGTCCACGATATTCGCCGTACTATGGGTAGTAAATGCGCCTGCGGTGTTTGCTGTTTGCTGTTTGCTGTTTGTGTTTTGGACTAAGCGCCAGCCCGTCAAAGGGAATAATAGTGCAACATAACACTTAAACGATTAAATTATACCCGTGCAACATAACACTTAAACGATTAAAGTTTACCTTTGAAATAATAGTGCAACGTAGACCGTAAGAGTGTAATATGCCTCCAGGAAGTCCAACATAATACGTAAAAGATTAAAGTATACCTTTGCAATACTAGTGCAACGAAATACGCGATAATAGTGCAAAACAGAGATAAAAGGTGCAACATAGCTTGTAAGTGTAAAGTGTTGTGGTAATAACAGTGCGTGATAGACAGTAAAAGTGTAATACTCCTTCAACCACTGCAATACAATAGTGCAGCATAGTATAATATGGTGCAGTATGCAGCCTAATTAGTGCAAGTAGTCACCAACTATTGCAAATCGTCGGAGCGTATCGTAACACTTATGTGACCATATGCATCGTCAAATATTTATTATGTACAATTAGTGCAACTTCGATGAATAATAACAATAATTACAATATCATCTAATGCACCGCTTTACACTTAGTGCAAGTTCGATGAAAAGGTTGTTTTTATGCAAAAGCCCTAAACCAGCGCTTGTATACATAGGGTTCTGTAGCCGCCGCTTTACACTCAACCGCCTTACAGTGCTGTCTTCCCCTCATTATCTTCATTTATGCACTGTTTGTAACCAACCTTTTCTGCTTTGGTACCACACTCTCGTTCCCTGCAATGCCGTCTAACTCGTCGGAGTCGAGACCGAACATGGGCGGTCGGAGCGGCAGGTTGTTAGTTAATTCGAGATGCTTCGTAGGAGCGTATAGGAAGACCTACGCCTCTGTCGTGAAGCCACATCATCTTCCCGTCATCGAGAGTACCATTTTCGCCAACATCTTACATTTCCCCGATATCACCTCCGACCGGCCCATGCTGGAGTACATCATGCGGCATTGGAAGGATGGGGTAGATTTCAAAATAGGCCCGCAGACCATAAGCTTCACCACCCAGGAGGTTGCAGTGCTGCTCGGTTTACCCCTGGAGGGCCAACTTTTGGACTTGAATCTCAAAGTGGATTCGGAGATTCAGAAGCGGTACCTTGAGGGGAAGAAAGTCGACCGCAAGAACCTCGAGGTCGTTTTGAAGGAGATGTCCCCCAAGGAGGACGAAGAGGACATCCGCGACTTCGTTAAATTACTTATTCTCTACTTTTTCTCTTGCATTCTTTTTACAAATACCACTAATCTCTGCCCCAAGGGTCTAATCGCTCTTGTCGATGAACTCCCCGCGCTGCCACGGTACAATTGGCCGGAGGCAGTACATCGGGTTATAATCGACAGCCTATGCCCCGCCGCCATAAAATTACAAGCCGATGTCTTGCGGGTGGGATACGTTCTTGGATGCACCCCTCTTCTCCCAGTAAGTATTAATAGTGCAAAGTAGTAATAGTGTAACGTTGGTGATCATAGTGTAAAAGCGTTCTATTTAGTGCATTATATAGTGTAGTTGTGTGCTATTCCGTGTAATGTTGTCTTACTCCAATCAGGTGTGGATATACGAGCACACTGGGTATAGATGTCCTCTACCTTCCCGTCGTGCAATATTTCCTCGTGTCCAGAGGTGGGATAGGATTAGATGGTCTCGGCGTTCACGAAGTTCATCCAACGTGAAGGACGACTTTAAATTCACTAGATGCCGGCGAAGGCTCGACCTCTCTCCGGAGGAGCAACGGCTGGTAGGAGTCGTAGGAGAAATGCTCCTCAACCAGCTCCTGCTCCACCTGGCCGTCGGCCGATGGTTGAGGAAGAAGGGGGTCGGTATAAAGAGGTGATGTCGAGAATGGAACGTCTCGAGGATCTCGTGTATAGTCTGGCCAGCAGTGTGGCGGCCATTCTGCGCAATCCTCCTCCTCAACCAGCTCCTCCACAACCAGCACCAACAACCTCGCCAAAGCGTATTACAAATAGGAGCAGTCAGCATCGAAGCGCGTCGGCACCGCCGAAAAAACATAAGTCGTCAATGCCCATCTTGGCCATGCCGGCACCCATCTCGGCCCAGAAGATGGTGCCCGACGTCGTGCAAAAAAAAAAAAAGAGACCGTCCCGATCTAATAAGGATGGGGCAGACCCCAAAATCCACAGCCCCACGATGAGATTTCCCGTTGAGCTACGGAAGAAGCGCACCCCGGGGAAGGGGTCCCGCCACAGGAGCCCGTACGGCCTCCGACCGCTTTGGGGACGGAGGATCCAAGTCGACGTATGTAACGCGCTTACCCTTTTACAATCCCAATAACGTAGATTATAGAATAGTGCAACTGTCATTGTACATTCTTCAACCGGTTTTTCATGCAGGTTGCGCGGCCGACAAAGAGCCCACAAACTCCTACGCGCATCCAAGAAGATTATGGCGAAGGAGGGGATCTTTTAACCGGAGACGCGTTACTGGAAAGCGAAGGAGTAAGTAACAGTATAGTTTTAGTGTAAATAGTGTATTTGCCTTACTAATAGACCCTATTGTCGTACTAATTTAAACAAAGCAGGTCCTCAACGTCATCGAACAGATTTGTGAGGACATCGAGCCGTTATCTTCGTTACGGGCGGAGGAAAAGTCCGGCGAAGCCATGCCCTCGGCACCGCCGCCACCCAAGGAAACTGCCTCCGAAGGGATGCCTGCAGAGGCGGAACCACCAGCAGCGCGGCAAGTAGTGCCCGCCAGGCCTAAAAGGGTAATGATGCAACAGGAATGTGCAATTGTTATTTAAATAGTGTAATTTTATCATTGTATCCTGAAAGAAGAATACAACGGCCTAAGAGGGTAACGTTGTATCCTGTTAATAGAAAGAGTGCAATAGTACGTCAAAGAGTGTAATAGTTTCGAGTAGTCGTGTAATCCTCTAAATGTTGCATTCTTGCTTACATGTTTCAACAGGGCGAAAGAGCTGATGCGCGGCAACTCCCGCACGGCGAGACTGAAAGAAGAAGAAAACGGCCTAAGAGGGTAACGTTGTATCCTGCTAATAGAAATAGTGCATCAAACAGTGTAATAGTTTCGAGTTTTCGTGTAATCCTCTAAATGTTGCATTCTTGCTTACATGTTTCAACAGGCCGTCCCCTCGGCACAGCCGCCACCCAAGGAGGCCGAGGAAGAAGGGAAGCCCCCGGAGGGCGAAACAGCACAGCCGCCACCCAAGGTGGCGGCGGAAGAAGGGACACTCCCGTCGGCACCGCCGCCGCCAAAGGAGGCCGCGGAAGAAGGGAAGCCCACGGAGGGCGAAACAGCACAGCCGCCACCCAAGGTGGCGGTGGAAGAAGGGACACTCCCTTCGGCACCGCCGCCGCCAAAGGAGGCCGCGGAAGAAGGGAAGCCCCCGGAGGGCGAAACAGCACAGCCGCCACCCAAGGTGGCGGCGGAAGAAGGGACACTCCCGTCGGCACCGCCGCCGCCAAAGGAGGCCGCGGAAGAAGGGAAGCCCCCGGAGGGCGAAACAGCACAGCCGCCACCCAAGGTGGCGGCGGAAGAAGGGACACTCCCGTCGGCACCGCCGCCGCCAAAGGAGGCCGCGGAAGAAGGGAAGCCCCCGGAGGGCGAAACAGCAAAGCCGCCACCCAAGGTGGCGGCGGAAGAAGGGAAACTCCCGCCCGGCGAGCCTGAAAGAAGAAGACAACGGGCTAAGAGGGTAACTTTGTATCCTGCTAATATAAACAGTGCAATAGTGCTTCAAAGAGTGTAATAGTTTCGAGTTTTCGTGTAATACTCTAAATGTTGCATTCTTGCTTACATTTTTCAACAGGCCGTCCCCTCGGCACCGCCGCCACCCAAGGAGGCCGCGGAAGAAGGGAAGCCCCCGGAGGGCGAAACAGCTGATGCGCCCAAACTCCCGCCCGGCGAGCCTGAAAGAAGAAGACAACGGGCAAAGAGGGTAACGTTGTATCCTGCTTATATAAACAGTGCAATAGTGCTTCAAAGAGTGTAATAGTTTCGAGTTTTCGTGTAATACTCTAAATGTTGCATTCTTGCTTACATTTTTCAACAGGCCGTCCCCTCGGCACCGCCGCCACCCAAGGAGGCCGCGGAAGAAGGGAAGCCCCCGGAGGGCGAAACAGCTGATGCGCCCAAACTCCCGCCCGGCGAGCCTGAAAGAAGAAGACAACGGGCAAAGAGGGTAACGTTGTATCCTGCTTATATAAACAGTGCAATAGTGCTTCAAAGAGTGTAATAGTTTCGAGTTTTCGTGTAATACTCTAAATGTTGCATTCTTGCTTACATTTTTCAACAGGCCGTCCCCTCGGCACCGCCGCCACCCAAGGAGGCCGCGGAAGAAGGGAAGCCCCCGGAGGGCGAAACAGCTGATGCGCCGAAAACTCCCGCCCGGCGAGCCTGAAAGAAGAAGACAACGGGCAAAGAGGGTAACGTTGTATCCTTCTAATATAAACAGTGCAATAGTGCTTCAAAGAGTGTAATAGTTTCGAGTTTTCGTGTAATCCTCTAAATGTTGCATTCTTGCTTACATGTTTCAACAGGCCGTCCCCTCGGCACCGCCGCCACCCAAGGAGGCCGCGGAAGAAGGGAAGCCCCCGGAGGGCCAAACAGCACAGCCGCCACAGCCGCCCCCGGACCCAAGGTGGCGGCGGAAGAAGTGAAACCCCCGTCGGCAGAAACAGATGCAGCGCTGCAACGACAACCCGTCGAGGAGAAGCCCGCCGCGGGGGTAGGGAAGCCCGCGCAAAAAGGACCTGAAGTGATCGACACCACCCCCTCGGATGAAATTAAAAAGGCCAAAAAACTAACGATCTACAAGCAATCTTCTAAGAAAGAGTTGAAATACTATGGTAAGGGCGTGTTACCGACTGAGGACCAGCATTTAATTGAGAAATTCCTTCTTGGCGACACCTCAGTGGTACGAGTGCCCTCGAAGAGCATTGACATCGGTAGGAAGGATTTTGTGGACCTAACTAGCCACATGGCTTTCATCAGCAATGATATTATTGACTCCTACCAGCACATCTTGGAGGCAGCGGAAGGCCATCGGTGCATATACTCCCCATGCTTCCTGCACCAAAGCATGAGTTCAGATTTGGCCTACGATTTTACAAATAATGTGACCGAGGGGGTGTTAAAGGAGGCGAAGTATTGGTTCATCCCGCTCTTCGATTTCGATCACTGGCACTTGCTGGCGGTCGATCTGAAAGAGGGGAAGTACCTCCATTACTCGTCGCTCAGGAATGCTAAATATAACACTGGCTTTCAAAATGCTGTAAGTAGTCTTTTAATAGTGTAATAACGTCTTATTTGTACTCTATTATCAGAACTAATTAGTGCATCTGTGTCGTCTGCAGTGTAAGTTCGTGGGACAATTTTTAATGGATAAATTCCCACAACTGTTTACCGACGGCGCCCGGCGTCCACCCGACTGGGAGATGATCAACGTAGAAAACATCCCAATTCAAGATCAATCAAATGACTGCGCAGTATTCCTGTTGGCGTACGAGGAATACTTGCAGAAGGGAAGGAATCTGGAGTTCTCCCAGAAGGATATAACGAAGAAACGCGGCGAAATTGCCGCAGACTTGTTGCGTGAATTTTACAATAGTTGAATCGTTTTGATTTTGTAATTTTGTTCTTTGATATTCTTTGATATTCTTTGATTTTGTAATTTTGTTCTTTGATATTCTTTGAAAGAAATACACAATTTTTTTAGCTATACTTGTGTAATAATTCAAACTTTTAGTCAACGTTACTTCAAAATGCAACGTAAGATTGGAATATTAGTGCAACAATTAACGAAATAATTCAACGGGGTCTCTTGTTCTGCAGTGCGTGCCTAATATTAGTGTAACATCCACGACAATACAATTTATAAGTCTAAAAACATACACAAAATGTGTACATTCACCATAACTCTAAAATATTGACTAAAAATTTGGCCGGCTTTCCTGCGTGGCTCCTGCTGAAGTCGTAGCGCAGTGCGGGGCTTCCACCGGCTGCCTGCCTCTGGGCTGCGGAGGGTTCTTGCATGACCGTTTGTTATGACCCCACCTTTGACAATTCCCACACCGCTTTTTTACCAGGCCATTAGCAATGGATTCTCTCCGCGCAACCTTCCTTCTCCCCGGCTGTATGCGAACGTTTTTGGCGGCCGGGGACGCACGACGGTGGGTGGTAGTGGTGGCCAGTGCTCTTTGCCTCTAGTCGGGGGAACGTAGTCCTTGTAGGTTTCGCGGTAAGTCGTAGCCTTGAACCAGTCCTCGACATATTCGTACGGGTCATAGCCCCTCATGGAGATTGCTCCCATGGCGTGATTACATGGGATGCCGTCAATGTCCCAATGTTTGCAGGAACATGTCCATTTAGAAAGATCAACAATCTCCGTGCCGCTGACGGTCACTACCTGCTATGTCAAAACATTTGCCAAATGCATAAGCGGGACAAATAATGCAACAAAAAGAAAATAGTGCAACAAACTGGTGCAAACAAGTCTAAATAACCTGAAAAAGAACATCGGTCGAAGGGTACAGGGTGTAAAAACGAGACGCATCCTTTGCATCCTGAATTATTTTCTCCGCGTAAGATGTCAAAACACTCGTCGTCTTCTCAGCTTCCTCTCTCCTCCGGTGAAAATACGCAGCCGTTTTCTTTCGGGTTTCCTCTACAAGGTATGTAATAGGAAGGCCCTTTAAAGCTCGTATTACACTGTTTATCGTCTCGGCACAGTTGGAAGTCAGCATTGAATAACGCCTGCCAAGGAAGCAATGGGTAGCCCACCTGCATCGGGGAATCTTTGCCACGTACTTGAACTGTTCAGGGTTCAAATCTTTCATCTTCTCAATTACCTCGTTGAACTCGGAGACAGTGTATGCACGAGCAGCAGCCCAGAATCTTCTCCACGCGGGGGTATTTTTGGGCGCGTGTGGGAGATTGGTGGATAGGTGGTACACGCAGTAACCATGAGCTGCTTCTGGGAAAACTTCGCCTACGGCTTCAACAAGACCTTTTTTGTCGGTCGGAAATAAATGTGAGAATACTGTTTCGTCCATGGAGCTCAAGGGTCGAAATGATATTTTCGTTCATCCGTTCCAAAAACCAGTGCCAGGAATAACGATTTTCGCCCTCCACAACTGCCCAAGCTAATGGCAGGATACAGTTATTTCCGTCGATACATGAGGCCGTCAGCAGCGCCCCTCTATACTTACCAGTCAGGAAAGTCCCTGGAATTATAGCAAATAGTGTAATAAAGCAAAATTTGTATAATCGTGCAAAACTCTTTGTATAATCGTGTAATAAAGCAAATAGTGTAATAAAGCAAAATTTGTATAATCGTGCAAAACTCTTTGTATAATCGTGCAATAAAGCTAATAGTGTAATAAAGCAAAATTTGTATTAAAGCAAAATTTGTATAATCGTGCAAAACTCTTTGTATAATCGTGTAATAAAGCAAATAGTTTAATAAAGCAAAATTTGTATAATCGTGCAAAACTCTTTGTATAATCGTGTAATAAAGCTAATAGTGTAATAAAGCAAAATTTGTATAATCGTGCAAAACTCCTTGTATAATCGTGTAATAAAGCAAATAGTGTAATAAAGCAAAATTTGTATAATCGTGCAAAACTCTTTGTATAATCGTGTAATAAAGCTAATAGTGTAATAAAGCAAAATTTGTATAATCGTGCAAAACTCCTTGTATAATCGTGTAATAAAGCAAATAGTGTAATAAAGCAAAATTTGTATTAAAGCACAATTTGTATAATCGTGCAAAAACTCTCTCTTTATTTACAACATCAGTAATATTTGTAATAAAGCACAATTTATATAAAATGTGTGATTTATGCCACAATGAAATAACTACATACCATCTAATCCAACCAGCGGCCTGCAGTGCTTCCGGAAAGAACGAATCGATGCACCGAAAGACCAGAAGAAACGGTAGAAACGTCCTTCGTCGTGGTATGCTAGCTGAACACATGCTTCTGCGTCGACCATCTTCAGCTCTCGCATGTACGATGGAAGTGCAGCGAACGAACCCTCGAAATCTCCGCGGACGGTCTGAAGTACCCTTTCTTTGGCACGGTAGGCTTTCCAATAAGAAATATTTGCACCGTAGTGGCGCTGAATCTCGGTCTGAATCATCTTCGGAGTGTATTTATCGTTCGCTACGACCTGCTCCTGAATTACAGAGGCGATAAATTCCTCGTCGCAATTCCTGTGCCCCAAGCCTCCTATTGCCCGGCTGCACGTATGTTTGGAGACAAATTTTTTCACCCACCACACTGATTTCCTCCTGGCAAGTGTCGCGCCTTGATTCTCCATGGGCAATCCAAGACACGGCATCTCGCCGTTATTTTGCCTTCGTTGCACTTTGTGGGGGTGTATTCGAAGCCTCTTTTCATGGCGTACTTTTTCATAGCTCTCTTCAAATCAGATTGTGTACTGTAAATCTGGCCCTCATTGAGATCATCCACATCTACGGCAGTGCCCAACGCCTCTGGCGTAGCGCTGTTCACGATGAGATCTTCCTCCAGATCCTCGGCGTCGAAATGTTCCGCCGATGGAAGTGATGCTTCACATTGGCTCAACGGGACAACATCAAGGGCGTTATACGTCCTGTGAGAGTCCATAGGAGGCGATGCGACCATACGGAGGTTATCGTCGGAATCCATGTCACCTTTCACATCAAATATACTAGTGGCCCCGTCGCTATTTGCAGCGTCGTCGATAATTACTGGATGACAGTATCTGCATTACAGATACAAAGCAAACGGTGCAATATAACGAATTCAAATGATTAAACACTGCAATATGCTACTAGAAAAGTGTATTCTATATATGAAAAAGACACTGCAATTTGGTATAAGAAATAGTGCAACATGGAACTAGATTAGTGCAATATTGTACATATTGCGCATTAAAGGTGCAAAATTTAGAGAGTATTAGGTCAAAAAATGGACAATGGTGTTACTTACGTCCCAACTAGTTCAACATTTGTGTGTACAGGCGAAAAAGCTTCAACGGACCGGCTGCTTATCAACATTTCCAGGCGCTCGTCTGTAAGCGCCTCGTCTATCTCGTCAGGCTCACATGTACGAACCTCTACATCAACATTGCTACTAACGGCATACAGCTCCAGTAGAAGTGCGTGCTCTCTATACAGTTTCCATATGCTTCGAACATCATCGTCGTCTACAATATCGATTAGTGCATCTGTGTTTCCACCGTAGCTAAATTTAAGTTGCATCTTACACCGCTCCAGCGAAGTATTCATGAATTTGACGAAACGGGCTTGCAAGGCCTTAAAACTCTCCCCTTCACCAAGAAAAGCGAGTCGGCAGTTTCCTCCTACGTACTTGATTTTTGCTCCATCATACTTGAAGAAACCATTAAAATGACAGTGGACTGGCGCCTCAACGTTCTCCATGAGGTGGAAACAATATAGTTAACTAAAAGTGGTGGAAGCAATATAATCAAGCTCGATTAGATCAGTTAAAAGGTTTGTTTTTGGCGGGAATACCGATTGTCCGTTCTCCCGCCGCCTGTAGCCCTGTTCAAAATACTGTGCAGTTTACTTTACATTTTACATTTTTAAAGGTACCAGTACAGTAAAATACGTCAGCGAAATCATTACGAGGTATGTTCTAGCATCGAAGGGGAAATATATTACTTTTTTCCTCGGGAAAGGAAAGCGGCGGCACGACAACCGAAGGTTTCGCCTATTAACCAACGTTTTTTCAGATGCATTGTAGCTTACAGGAATGTACTAAATGATTGCACTATTTGTACAGTCGTTGCTTTGTTTCAATACAAATATTTCAATACAAATATTGCACGATTGTAAGTTTTGTTGGACGTTTAATGCGAGCAAATAACATTTGTAAAGGTATGTTGCACCATTTATACCCGTAAAACATCGTTCTTCCTTCTGTTTCTTCAGAATGTTGCACTATTCCGTTTAATCGTTTGCATCGTACATTTTCTACTGTTCGATACAGTATTTTCTTTCGACCTTTAGGGTTATTCAATTATAAAAGGAGGTAAGGGAAGGCTGTTCGTCAAGGAGGCAAAGGTGACGAAGGGCGTCCCTCCTAAGCGCAAGCGATGCGGCCATGGTTCATGAGGCTCGTCGCGATCCCCGTCGGTGGTGGGCGAAGCTCTTCTTCGTCGGGGGCAGTTATTACACTGTTATCCGTATGAAATAGTTTAATTTTCATCAAAGCAGAATGTAATTTTCATCAAAATGTATCGTAAAAATGTATTGTTGAACCGTTTTAAAAATACGGTGGTGTTACACTAGTGAGAGGCAGTTACACTTCTTTACGAACAATGTTGCACTCTTTTGTTCGATATTACACTTTTTGCACTCATGAGGCTCGTCAAAGCAGAATGTAATGCTGCGGTTTCAAAGCAAATGTAATCCTTCGTCCCAGCAAATGTAATCCTTGCTCCTAGATTAATGAAAAGTGCATTTTCTGATTCAATATTTAATCTTCCTGTTGTTCTTGTATTGTATTTCCTGTCATTTGCGACGTTGCACTGGTTAGAGAGTGGTTAGACGGTGGTGTTACACTAGTGAGTGGCAGTTACACTTTTTTACGAACAATGTTGCACTCTTTTGTTCGATATTACACTATTTAATGCCTGTCTTGCGCTATTTTGAACCGTTTTAAAAAATACGGTGGTGTTACACTAGTGAGTGGCAGTTACACTTTTATACGAACATTGTTGCACTCTTTTGTTCGATATTACACTATTTAATGCCTGTCTTGCGCTATTTTGAACCGTTTTAAAAAAAAATACGGTGGTGTTACACTAGTGAGAGGCAGTTACACTTTTTTACGAACAATGTTGCACTCTTTTGTTCGATATTACACTTTTTGCACTCATGAGGCTCGTCGCGATCCCCGTCGGTGGTGGGCGAAGCTCTTCTTCGTCGGGGGCAGTTATTACACTGTTATCCGTATGAAATAGTTTAATTTTCATCAAAGCAGAATGTAATGCAGCGGTTTCAAAGCAAATGTAATCCTTCGTCCCAGCAAATGTAATCCTTGCTCCTAGATTAATGAAAAGTGCATTTTCTGATTCAATAATTAATCTTCCTGTTGTTTTTTGTATTGTATTTCCTGTTACACTAGTCAGCGGCAGTTACACTTTTTACGAACAATGTTGCACTCTTTTGTTCGATATTACACTATTTAATGACTGTCTTGCACTATTTTGAACCGTTTTAAAGAATATTGCACTATTTTGCTTCAAGTTGCACTAATGGTCCCGTTGCATGTCGGGTAAACTTCAAAATAAATCTTGGATTATTGATTTTTCGAAACCGCGAACAGCAAACATCGCGGGTGACGAATAGCGGGGGCGCTTTGGTTCCCGTACAGATGTATGGCAACTTGCGTAAGCCAGCGGGTGTGGCATTTAATGCGCTCGCAGAAGCCGTACGCTACGTATGCGTATACGAGCTAGAAAGCGCATACGTTTGGGGCGGAGGGCTACAAAGGGCATTTTGGTCAGAAATCTGAAAATCCGGACCGAATCTGCAAAAACGAAAAAAGCGGACCGATTTTGCAAAAGCCCAAAACCAGTGGATTTTTTATGCAAAAAGGCCAATTAAATAAGTGAAAAAATATTTTTTTTTTAACGAAAAATAATTTTTCAGATTCGTTTAATAAGCTCGAACCAAATACCCCTTGCTCCGTTCTGCTACTCCGCTCCCCTGTATCATAGGCTCCTCCTGTCGCAAAACCCTAGCCGCCGGTTTCCCCAAAGAGCGCGAGAGAGACGAAGAAGACGAAGTGAGCGACCATGGCGGCGGCGGCGACTCCGTACAGGGTGATGAAGGGGGCGAAACTGGGGATCGAGGAGCCCCGCGAGCAGGTCAATCGCATCCGGATCACTCTCTCCTCCAAGGACGTCAAAAACCTCGAGAAAGGTGACATTTCTACCTCTGATTAGGGTTAGGGTTAGGGTTAGGGTTTGGTTTTGCATCGCTATCCTTGATGCTAGAGATTACTACGTGTGTTCTGGGTGTAGTTTGCGCGGATCTAGTGAAGGGAGCCAAGGATAAGCAGCTTAGGGTTAAGGGGCCAGTTCGCATCCCCACCAAGGTCCTACACATTACCACACGGAAATCTCCTTGTGGCGAAGGTTAAACCTTTTATCTCGTATCTTTAATTCCATGTTCTTTAATCGTTCATATCTTGTTTGTTTTTTTCCCCCTTTTTATTCATCTCGTGTTGCAAACGATGAGTTTTAGATTCATCTGCGTGAGATGGGAGGATATCATGCGTTTTTGCCGCAACTGTTGGCTTCATTTTAATCCAGCTATCTACCTATCTCAGTTTGCATAATTGTCCTTGTAGTATAGTATCTGAGCATACTCTTTTAGTACTATTTGCTCTTACATATTAGAAGATGAAGGTTATTATTTAGGAACATTTGATTTGTATGATTCTCTTGTGCTTGAGAGGTGTGTGCATGCAAGTTCAATCTATTTGTTTTTGTCACTGATATGTTTTAGATAGAAATTTATGGAACTTGTACAAGTAGGTTGAAGAATTGGCTGCTTTGATCAACTATCCAACCTTCAAAAGTTATGATTTGGGCTCCTGATCTTTCTATTTACTTAAATTTGAGCCATTTGATGACTCTTCTATTGCAAATTTGGATGCACTTCTTGCTTTAGTGGGAATGCAGTTGTGTAAATTATATGTGATATGGTAAAATAAATGATGCATCTAATGAAAGAACCGTCAAATGGCTCGAGTAAAATTACTTAAAAGGTTTGTTAGCAAAATAAAAACTTTTAAAACTTACATATTAAATGGAAGAGGGTCAATAGTTCTGGTAAGTTTCATGCATTTTTGCCTGAAATTTTACGATGTGAGATGCTCAAATAAAGTCTAGTAAAATAAACGATGCATCTAACGAAAGAACCGTCAGATGGCCGCAAAAAGGGGCCGCAAAGTGAATGGTGTAAAATGAACAAGCTTCTAAAAATGTATGATAGAGCTCTCAAATTCAACAGCAAGGTTATTCATTTTGATCTAATATCGTTTAAAGAATTTTCTTTAAAAAATTTAACTAATTTAGAACGTGTCATACTGTTAAAGAAGAAAATGCATATGTAGACTGTTAAAATTATTCAATTTTGAGACTACTTGATCGCAAGTTAAATGATGTAAAAAAAAATTATAAAATTTAATTTGCAAAAGGTTTGAATGTTGTAGATCAACTTGAACGATTCGGATGTCCTATTATTGAAAATGCCTCAATAGTGCCGGAGTCCGAATACTCTTATGAGTATTCTAGCCTATCTCTCTCTCTCTCTATATATATATATATGCCTATTAAGTGAAGTAATGAATTATGCTTCATTATTGCATTTCTTAATCCTTCGAGGTTTAAATCTCTTAACCATATGTTTTCATACATTTAAGTGACTTTTTTATAATAATTATTGTAATGTGTAATCATAATATCATATATAGATCGAAGTTTTTTGTTTCTTTTAATTACCAAACTTGTATATGGACATTTTGATTCATTTAGTCCTGTTTGCCGAGTATTTCGTTCTCCTTGTAACAAACAAGTGATTCTTAGAAATCTTGGTTGCTACTCTTCTGATTGGAAGTAGCAGGGGCATGTTGCACGATATTGTAATCACCTCAGTTTCCTTTTGAGTGGAAAAAGTCGAGCTTTTAAATAAATGATGTTTGAGATATTGTTTACTTCTGGTAGGACTGTTTGTTTTTAGCTTCTTTTTAAATAAAAGTTGCAGCAACTAATTAAATATGTTATCTTTAACCTTGTCCTTTTTTCTTTTAATTTCATAGTATTTCTTCTTATTCCGACTGGTTTCATCTTAAAGTTTTGGATGTATCAAGCCTAAACTGATTTCCTAGGAGTGCGAGGCAAAAGTTTTGACCTAACCATTTTCTGATTATTGTTCCTGAAAGGTGATTTATCACTATAGATTTAAGTGAAACTTCAGTAAACCTAAAGTTTGATAAGAATTTGCTGGCAACTTGCCTGTATGCGTACATAATTGGCCATCCAAAGGAAGGATTAGATGTTGTAGATCCAAACTTCATTACACCTATAATGGCAGAAACTATGATGCCCTATGGACGGCGGGAGTAGATGATATACTGGATGATATATAGCCAGATTGCATATGTTATTTCTCTCTGTATAGGTTAATCTTTTGTTCGATCTTTGGCAAAATATCTTGGTGTGTTAAAATGTTTGCTTTTCGCTAAGGTGGAAATGGTTCATTCGGGTGTAGTTTTCAAATGCTGGAAATTTTCTGTGATCATTATTCTCATGGTAATTGTTGTGTAATGCAGGGACGAACACATGGGATCGCTTTGAGTTTCGCATCCACAAGAGGGTGATTGACCTCTACAGCTCCCCTGAAGTTGTGAAGCAGATCACCTCCATCACCATCGAGCCTGGCGTGGATGTTGAGGTCACCATTGCTGATCTTTGAAGAGCTATTTTTCTGTAGGCGTCCTAGATATCAATGATGTGATCCTCCTTTTTGTCAGTTTTTCTCTTGTATTCATTTCTGTTTATGGAGACTCCAATTTTAAGGCCTTATCATCTTTCTTTTTTTCTCGTTTTTTGACTTTAGAATCGAGTCTCGGGTTTGGGCCATAATATTTTGGAGTTGTTAGAAGTGACTTTTTACTATGCTTTTGTGTGTTAAAAGTTGAGGCTTATGAGGTCCTTAATGGCTTCTTAATGGCTTCTTAATGGCTTATGCTTGTCAATGCTTCAAATGCTGTTTCAGTAGAATGATTTTATATATATATATATATATATATATATATATATATATATATATATATATATATATATATATATATATATAGAGCTAGTCTCCTATACTATCTATAGTACCGGGGCTCCGGTACTATAGTCGCTTTTTCGATCTCAGGGTGTTCAAATCAACGATCCACACCGTTGAAACTGATCTAGAATATTTGAAGTTTTTAGAAATAAAATTTTATAATTTTTCGACGTAGTTTACTTTGTGATCAAACCGTTTCAAAATTGTCAAATTTCAATGGTTATTATGGCGAGTTTGTAGTTTAACGGTGGAGAAGAATCTAAATTTATTCAAATTTTGATAGAAAATACTTTAAACTATATAGATGAAAGTCAACATCATTGATCTTGAATTCGAAACTTCTATACTCAAATTTTAAGGATTATTCAATTTCCACCGTTCATTTTGACATGATTTATTTACTAAGTAAACGATATCGAAAAAACTAAAATTTTATTCCTAAGAACTTCACATACCCTAGATCAGTTTCAACGATGTGGATCGTTGATTTGAACACCCTAAGATCGAAAAAGCAACTATAGTACCGGAGCCCCGGTACTATAGATAGTATAGCAGCCTCATTCTATATATATATATATATAGTAGGTCTTGTGTGCTATTAGGAGCACGGAGGCCTTCGTGCTCCTGAGCAGTTTTCGATGATATAACTTTCGAATCGACGATCGGCTCCGCTAGAGTTGATCTAGCGTATTTGAACTATCTAGAAAATAAATTTTGCGGTTTTTCGATATCATTTACTTAGTGATCGAAAGGACTCAAAATCAACGGTTGAAAATAAAAATCTCACAAAAAGTTATGATGTAGCACTAAAATTTTCGATCAGAGATATTGATCTTGTTGTAGATAGTATAAAAAATTTTCTATCAAAATTTCATCTGATTTGAATACTTCTACACCGTTAAACTTGCAAACGCCGTACATCAACCATTAAAAATTATTGATTTTGAATCCTTTCGATTACTAGGTAAATGATATCGAAAATTCGCAAAAAATATTTCCTAAATACTTCAAATACGCTAGATCAAGTCTAACGGAGCCGATCGTCGATTCGATCGAAAAACGGCTTAGGAGCACGGAGACCTCCGTGCTCCTAATAGCACACAAGTCCTACTATATATATATATATATATATATATATATATAGCTCCTATGCTTTATTGATGCTTGTAGATTTTTGGTCATTGGATTAAGAGATATATATATATATAGCTCCTATGCTTTATTGATGCTTGTAGATTTTTGGTCATTGGATTAAGAGATATATATATATATATATATATATATATATATATATATATATATATATATATATAGCTCCTATGCTTTTAAAAATATCAAGATATTGATGCTTGTAGATTTTTGGTCATTGGATTAAGGGATGTGCGGTTAGGATGATGTGGGTCCTCTAGAGTTGACTGGGTGGTTGGTTGAATAGTATGATCTAACGGGTGAAAATGATTTAAGAAATAAATTTAACGGTAAAAAATTTACAAGTACCCAGTGATTCGTGCTTGTCGAATAGTGCAATATATTTTCTAATTATGCAACAGTATCAAATGTCGTAGTATAGTTTCAAATGATAAAACATTTTTATTTTCTTCAATAGAGAAAGAACAAAGAAGAGAAAAGAAAAAGTAGAGAAGAAGAACATTTTTATTTTTATTTTTATTTTACAATTTGTTGCACTTATTCCAAATTAGAAATACTGGAAACGAGCCGAGCTCGAGCGAGCTTACCTCAGCTCAAGCTTCGCTTGAAATTAATTTCGAGCCTAAATTTAGGCTCGCTTGAAATTAATTCGAGCCGAGCTCGAGCGAGCCTAACTGCGAGTCAAGCGAGCTCGAGCCCTCAACGAGCCGCTTGAAATTCTTAACATTATACAATCTATAGTTCAATTTTTATAAAATATTATCTAAAATTTGATACAAAAAATATCTAATAGTTCAACATACAAAATGAATGCATGAAATGCGGTATTATAATATTAAAAAAAAATTAGGGAAAGCAACTCTGCGAGCAAGTGAAAGAGAGAGGGAGAGAGCAATTAGAGTAGAATTTTGTTGGTTTGGTTTTGTGGGCCGGCAAATATACCCAATAATCTAAACTTTATACACATATGATTAAAATATATAATATATATTATTATATATAATTAATATAGAGTCCAGCTATTATGCTATCGATAGTACCTAGCGCTTTGTGCTATCGAATTTTTTACCGTTAGATCTACCATTTTGATCATTTCCACTCGTTAAATCATACTATTCAACCAACCACCTACTCAACCCTATGGGACCACTATCATCCTAACGGCACATCTTTTCGTCCGAGGGTCGAAAATCTAATAGCACTAAATGCTTGGTACTATTATCTAATAGCCTAATTAGGCTACATACTATTAATAGTATAGTAGAGTACAATAGCCTAATTAGGCAATTAGATAATAGTACCAAGCACTTGGTGCTATTAGATTTTCGGCCCTTGGATGAAGTGATGTGCGGTTAGGATGATAGTGGTCCCCGGTTAGGATGATAGTGATTTTCTAGGGTTGAGTGAGTAATTGATTAAATAGTATGATCTAACGGATGGAAATGATTAAAAGGGTAGATTTAACGGCGGAAAACTCGGTAACACCAAGCGCTTGATATTATCAATAATATAGTAGCCGGACTACATATATATTCGAGCTTTTCGAGCCTAATTCGAGCGAGCCCAGTAATGCTCAAGCTCGGCTTGAAATAAATTTCAAACTTTTTTTTCTGTTCAAGCTCGGCTCATTTAATTTCGAGTCGAGCTCGAGCGAGCCGAACACGAGTCGAACACGAGCCGGCTCGCTCATTTGCCAGCCCTAGAAATACATAATAGATGGCCCCCAGAACTTGTGACCAATGTGCATACACTGCATTTCTTTTCTTTCTTTTTTGAAATTTTTTTGAGTTTGGTGTGGTTAAAAATGTAATTTATCATCTTAACATAATTATTAAATTTTGTTAAGATGATATTTTAGTGTGTAAAATTATTAAAAATTCTCTAACCATGACAAGTAAGCTAAAAAGAAAACAATAGAACAATTAGGGTTTTTTTTTCACACCTTGACGTGCATGTGTCTGTAAAAGAAACCAACTCCACAAACTTCAATGTATATATATATATATATAGATATTGGAAAGAAGTCGACAGATATAGGGGAACAAGTCTATAGTATTTTTAAAATTAATGAGAGAGAGGGAGATATGGGTATTTCTAGAACAAGTCTATAGATGTCGGATCGTTGGCGCTAACCATTAATCCCAAAAGCTCGAGCTGTTAGAAATACGCAACCAATTCACTTAAAGCGTACAGATACAGCGCCCACGGGTCTCGATTATGACTCGGCCCAACTAGTCTCACGCCACTTCGAACATGACTCGGCCCACCCTGGCCTCCCGCCATTTCGAATATGATTTGGCCCAACCTGGCCTCCCGCCACAGGGCAGAATGCTGGCCCATTTAAGCCAACAATCCTCCCTCCGGCACCTGCACACACTTGCAGCATGCAGGAATTGAACCCGTGACCACTGGCTCTGATACCACTTGTCGGATCGTTGGCGCTAACTATTAATCCCAAAAGCTCGAGCTGTTAGAAATACGCAACCAATTCACTTAAAGCGTACAGATACAGCGCCCACGGGTCTCGATTGTGACGCATCCCAACTAGCCTCACGCCACTTCGAACATGACTCGGCCCACCCTGACCTCCCGTCATTTCGAACGTGACTTGGCCCAACCTGGCCTCCCGCCATATGGCAGGATGCTGACCCATTTAAGCCAACAATAGAAACAACCTAAAAAGTCTAAATACTCTATGTATATGAAATCATTAATTATGAAAGTTTACTATTGAAGTAGTCTCAAATAAACTATAGTTATGGTGAGCCTCCCACTTTCTTTTCTTTCTTTCTTTTTTCTTTTTTTTTTAAGATACAATTTTAAGGTCTATAAAGAAGTAACTAGACACACAATGACTTGTCAATGAACCATGATAAAGTATAACATATTTGAGATTTAAAAAAAAAACTAACATAAATAAATTAAGCCTCACCTACAAGGATGATGTTGACAAAGTAAAGGTCAACCATCAACCAAACAACAACACAATAATTTACCAATTTGTAGACTCGGCATTTCTCCATTTGCATCCACTTGCACATAACTTTATATATTATCTTTTTGCAAAAAAGCCAAAAGCCCCTCCTAATCTAAGCAATTAGCAACATTGTTGTCATGAATGAACATGATCAATTCTGACATGATTTCTTCCTCTTTCTAACCCTCATACGTGAAGCTCAGGGAATTCGGTTTTCGCGGAGGATCGGCAAAGGGGGCAAGTGGGGTGAGATCGGAGCCACTCGTCGACGCACTCAGCGTGGAAGCAGTGGCCGCACCACGAGAGCTGTCGTGCCTTCTCACCGTCTTTCATCTCCGAAAGGCAAACGGCGCAATCTAACTTCTCCTGACTAGATGACGAGTACGCAAAGATTGTACATGATGAGAGGACTTCAGGGTCGATGCCACGAGCGGGAGAGCTGGTCGTGCTGGTGTTGGCCGTGGCAGCGGTGGGGGTGACGGTTGGCTCAGCTACGACAATCCTGCGAGGATTAGTGACGCGACGGATGAAGAAGATCATGCAGCAACAAGTGAGAGAGATAAAGCCAATAACACATGCTATAGAAGAAGCAACAAAGATTATTTTCATTGTGGAGTTGGTGCCATTGGAGTAGCTATTTTCTTGGCCATTATGGCACCAAGTGCATCCTTTTGAGGACATCAAGAAGGCTTATTAATTTCTACTCTTTTATGATTAACTTCTTGCCTACAGTTAGGGCTTTAAAGAAGGTGTTTACCCATAAAGAAATAACATTGAAGTTTCATTGTAATAATTATCTTTCCTTAGTTTACACTTTTATATTTTTACACATATAATTAAATTGTAAGTGTTGGGGCAAATTAAAATTTTATAAAAAAATCTTTATTAAAGATTTTATGAGTAGTCGCGTCCATTTCATCCAATTAGTACTTTAAAGTCAACTACTCATATGGTTGGATTGAAAAAAAATTTCTAGAAAAATTAGATTGATGGGTGAGATAAAAAGTGTCGACAAAAATTTCTTTCTAAAACTTTTGGTAAAATTTCCTTTTAAACAATTTCAAACGAAAATAATTAAACTTCAGTTTTTGAAAACTACAAGCAAAAGATTAATAGCACTATAAAAATATAGAAAATAGATGAGGCCTGTGAGTCGAGGCGTGCGAGAGCACTGTCCTATAATCGAGATTGCCCCTCCACGTGCGAGGCTTCCGGCAATCACTTCTAGCGATACAACGATCCGGCCCGGCTCGTGCTCGTGCCGTGCGTGCGTTTAGTTGAGAGGATAACTCTCATTTTCTCTCAAGTAAATAACTAGGGAGTAAAGGAGTATATATATAGAAGTAACAAGCATTTGGTTTCTAATGTAGGACTAAACGGGCTCCTAGGCAAGGCCCATAGAGAGTGGGCTGCCCAGGAAGCCCATGGGCTGAAATTGAAGTTTAAATCATAGTTTTAAATATTAAAACTAACAAAAAGTACTTTATTAGAGAAATTGCATCTAAAGGCATGTTGCATTTGAATAACCCAAGAGTAAGAAGTAAAGTTTGGATGTAAGTGATAAGTTTTTATTTGTTTTGACGTAAGTGTGAAAGAGTATCGCTATTGAAGATATGATTTTTTCTTTTTTCCAATTTTCCTTTTCCTAACTTCGGCCCATATGGAAGCGAAGTCAATTTTCTTTACTCATCAGATTCTATATAAGTTACTAAAATGTTACCAATCTCAAATTCTTTGTCTAAAACATATTTAAATATTTAAAAAATATTAAAATTAGATGATTTATGATGAAATAAATACTAATGTTGCTGAAAGTCACTTACGATATATATATATATAGCTAAGCTTCAGTACATAATGAAGGATCTTTATAGGTATGTAAAACAATAATAAATTAAACACATACCAATATTCAGAATCATATATAAAATAAAATAACTCACAGAGCGTCATAGAGAAGAAGTTCTTTATCAACTTGCGGAAGCGAGAAGTCCGGCTATGATCTGAAATTCACCAACCGAACTTGGGTGATTTGGTTTCTCCTCCTTTCTCATGCACTCTTCCGTATGGTGTGGAACCGATGGTAATTCTCACCAGAATGTTCATGAGAAGGTGGCAGGACCAATACCCCTCTTTATATAGAGTCCAGATCGACTTCCCATCAAAGTCTGATTAGGATTCTATTTAAACTTAAATAGATGGGAACGGGATAAGATATATCATATCAAGTAGTCCTATATCTGTTAGGATTGACCTTTATCTATAGTAAATCCAAATTTGAATATGATTAATTGAGCCATATTTATGGAAATCCTAACAATCTCCCACTTGGCTCATATTAATCATACTTTCTGAACGGATTCTCTATATTCCAAACTTTATTGCGCATTATTGAAAACTTTATGGTCAAATACCTAAGAACTTACTTGATCCTTATCTCAAACTAAAAGACTACGATGATAGGAACTATGGCGGTCCATCTCTTCATAACGAAATTTTCCTTCCATAATTACTGTATCATTTTCATCTCATAGTCGAGTACTTTATATGGCAAAACTTTATGAATGAGCTGAAAACTATATGCTCATTCGCTAATAGAGAAAACTGAATGTCTATTAAACGGTCCAAGACAGCTGCTTCAAAACTGTAACTTTATTGAAAGAAGATAAATGTTACAATTTTATACATCAAAAGAATTAATCAAACCCATACTACTAATATGATCTGTATATGACCCAGGTGCCGGCCCCTTGGTCATTGGGTTTGCAATCATACACTTGGTACTGATGTATTCAATCTTAATGTAACCTTCCTTTATCTTCTCTCTCTAACAAGATACTTGGTGTCCAAGTGTTTACACCCCGTCGTAATCTTGTCATATTGGCAAAAGGAACAGCAGCTGAACTATCACAGAAATCCTTATCGGACCAGTACTGGAGTCCATAATCTTTAAATCTGTGATAAAGTTCCTAAGCCAAATAGCATGTGATGTGGTCTTCTGTATATCAGCATATGATCCAAAAGTACCTTATAACCATTTTAGCAGCCTTCCAATGCTCTATGTCTGAATCACTTTAATAACTGTCAAGTAATTCAACGACAAAAGTAATATCCGGACGTGTGCATGTCTGTGCATACATAAGGCTACCAACTGCAGAGGCATAAGGTATATTTCTTTATCTGTTCAATTTCTAATTGGTTCTTGGGGTACTGAAAAGCATTAAGCTTATCCCCTTTCTGGACAGGAGCAACACTGGACTTACAATTATGCATTTCAAAAAATTTCTAAAAAATTTTCATCTCAAAATTTTGGAAAAGAAATTCTTTAGTGTTATGCAATAGCCCAAGACCATTACTGGCAAGCAAAATATCATCAACATAAAGGACTAAGAAAATTACTTTACTCCCACTAACCTTCAGATAAATACATTGATTAATAATGTTTTTTTTTTTTTAAACCAAAAATCAAAATGATTTGTTTAAACTTTAAATACCATTGTCGGGAGACCTGCTTTAGTCCATATATTGATTTTTTTAATTTGCATACCAAGTGCTCCTTTTCCTTTTGCGAGAATTCTGCAGACTGATTCACATATATAAATGATCTAAAAATACTTTATATAGATCATTTTCCAAAACACCAGAGCCAACTATCTCAGATTTGTAAGACAATGAAAAACTTTATTATCAAAATTAAAACTGTATCCCAAACCAACAAGTTTTGAAATTAAATTCTTACAAAAAATGATCAGTAGGAAGAACTAATCTAAATGTTCCTACAAATTCTACTTTTATTAAATTTTCTTTAGCACTGTAGATAGTGGCTTCAGCTTTACTGGGTTTTCTGCACTTCTGAAGTTCCTTTCTTCTGAAGCCATTTGTGATACTTTTGGCAGTCCTTCTTCATATGACCCATTTTCTTACAAAAGAAGTACTTAGGAGTCCAATTACTTGATTGGCCTTGTGAACCAGATGGGACTTCCTTGTTCTTCCTTTTTGAGTCATTCTTGCCCATACCATTCTTAGCGCGCTTTATTTGTCTCTTTTCGGAAACAAAGTTAACTTCATTTTGTTTCTCTTGTATTAATCTGCCTTCTTCTTGCACACACATGGTCAACAATTTATTAATTGACCATTTATCTTTATGTGTGTTATAAGAAATCTGAAATGGTCCGTATTCAGATGGCAATGAGTTCAAAATAAAGTGAACTAAGAATGAATCAGAGATGGTTATTTCAAGTGCAGTAAGTTGCGCTGCAATATCTCGCATTTCCATAATATGCTCGCGAATCGAGCCATTTCCGGAGTACTTCATGGAAGACAGTTTATTCATTAGGGTGCTTGCCAAAGCTTTACTGGAGCTTACAAACTGTTGCTCCACAGCATTCAAGAAATCGCGGGCTATCTTACATTCTGAAATTGAACTCCGAATGTTTTTACCGATACGCGCTTTCATCAGCATTAAACTAAGCCGATTAGAACGCTCCCACTTTTCTAAAAATACCTTTTCAGTCGGCGTACTTTTATCTGTAAGATCAGCAGGTTTATCCTCTCTTAAAGCCAAATCCAGATCCATACACCCTAATGTCAGCATGATCTGCTCTTTCCACTCCGAGTAATTAGAACCATTAAGCACAGGAACAGAATCACCAATAGGAACAAAAGATTGAGTCATAACTGAAAATATAATGCATGCTTTATCAATAAAAACCACATCCAAAAAATTCCACACCAAAATTAGAAAAATACACCTTACATGACATCACAACACCTCCTTTGGGAGCAGAATTATGAGCATAAGTATTTTTCCTTTCTTTATGCATATACTTTATATGACATCATAACCCCTCCTTTGGGAGCAGAGTTACGAGCATAAATATGCAATCTCTTTATCAGAGATTAATATCAACTTTCTGCAGGTCTTGATAATTTCGAGTTTCCCATATGAAGAAACTGTCAGCTTTGGCCAGGCAAATTTCTCCAAACGAGTTACAAGAAAATTACCATCCTACACCACCCATGTACCTTCATATCTAGACCTCCTTTGGGAGCAGACTAAACATAATATTAGGGTGCAATTTGTGCATGCACTTCTTTAAAGCAATTAATTTATCTTTTCTTCTGGTCGAGGCCGCTTTGGCTTGCACTCGAACAGTTGAAGCAATAAATTAATTCAACTTAGTACTGCATGATTAACATGAAAATTATCCTGAAGCGCTTCTTTAAAGCAAATTAAATTATTATTTCTTTCAATTAGGGCCGCTTTGGCTTGCACCTAACCAATCAAAATAATAAATTAATTTAGCTTAGCGCCAAATCTTAAATAATCTAAAACATATATGATTATTTAATTTTCATGTTATGTCCAATCAAAATAAGAATATAGATGCAATAATTTAAAACATAATATTGCAATCAAATTTAAACTTTATATATTCTAAATTGACCACAAATAAAGATAAACACATTTATGATAAATTAATATTGTATGCAAGATTAAATCTTTATGTTAACGGAGCCTGTAGATTCACAGTATCAAAATTTGATGAATATAAAATAAGTTACACAAACGATAAACATCGAACCCTTAGTAAATCATAATTGCAAAAGAAGCCCTACAATTAATAAAGTTTTGACCATAATGCATATGAAAACCCATATGTTGCACCTTATAATTAATTCAATTCAAAAGATTGTCGATCATCCTACATGATCAGATCACCATCACGGTTTCGCACCTCTTGTGAGCACCAATTAAGTACGGACTACAACCTTCTCCAAATCATCAAACTAATTAATTAGGTTTCGGACTATAACGTGCACAAATCCCATGCGCACCGAAACGCAACACTAATTAATTAGCTTTAGGACTATAACATGCAAGATGCATGCAGCGGTTAGATCCAATGCATGTATGTAGCCAAGCGACATGCGCCGCTTAAATACCTTATTAACCCAATCTCTCTTTAAGGCTTATCAAGGACCATGCATGGTCATAATACCGCCATAACTCCGCATCATGAGCACGTGTCATGATTTCAAAGAAGACTACCGACTCAAACTTAATTTGCTCACAAAATAAAGTAATACATTTATGATAAATTAACATTGTATGCAAAATTAGATTCTTTATGTTCACGACGCTTTAATAAACATAAAAGCTCTAACGGATCGAATTTGGATGAATAATAAGTTGATAACATGTTTAAAAACGAACACCTACTAAGTATTAAAAGAAACCCAATAAAATAATAATGGGTTCGGCAATTATCTACGTCCACGAGGAGAGCGAGAGAGATGTATTTCACTATATGAAGAAATCGAAGTACAAGCTTACACCTTATGTCTTTTCTGGATAAAAAAAAATCAAGAGCCTTATAGTAAATCCCACTTTTCTCTTATTCCAACGAAAACTCCAAGAAAATTCGTAAAATCGAGAAGACTAAATTAGAGAAGTATAATAAACTCTGACCAAAATTCTTTATGCCATTACTTCAAAAATGCCGAAACGCTCGGACAATTGGTCGAGAACCACCGCTCCGTCGCCGACCTCAATCCGTCGCATGCGAGCAACCTTCTTGATGCCGTACGGACCCAAGAGAAAACGGGCCACCTTTCTTAATTAATTAGCCTCACCCTTATGCTAATTAATTAAGCCGTCATGCACGCCATCCTCTCACCGTCGTACGGCCACGGGCGCCGTGAATTAATTAGCCGAACCTGGATGCTAATTAATTTAGCCTTAAGCGCCCATGTCGTCGTACGGTCACACTGGCATACACATGGAGCACCTTAATTAATTAGCCATGCCTTATGCTAATTAAGCCTCTATGCATCGCGCTCCAAGCCATCGTACGGACATGCAAGAAGGAATCGGCCACTATAATTAATTAATTAGCTTTGCCGCATGCTAATTAAGCCTTCATCCTTTGTTCTCTCGCCGTTGTACGGCCACGGGAAGCATCGTGTATTAATTAGCCGAACCGTGGATGCTAATTAATTAGCCACACACGCACTTCCCGACGTACGGACACATCTGCATATGCTTGGGGCACCTTAATTTAATTAGCTATGCCTTATGCTAATTAAGCCTTTATGCACCCCATAATCCATGATGCTGCAGTGTCGTACGGCGGCCGCTAAACGGAAGCATGAGTCATACGGCATCAATCAAAAATTTGGAAAAACAAAAAGACGCAAACCGTATTTTTTTTTGTTTTTTGTTTTTTTTTTTAAACTAACACGTGACGGATCGCAACTTATCTATTAACCATATGGCAGAACAAAACAGCAAGGTGATCTCGACCAAATCATATAACATGGCATAAAAGAAAATTCTAAAATTCATCATAATTCGATTCTACTATCTAATTTTGCATACGATATTTAACTTATCGATTTGTCTCTGATACCAATTGAAGGATCTTTATAGGTATGTAAAACAATAATAAATTAAACGCATACCAATATCCAGGATCATATATAAAATATAATAACTCACAGAGCGCCATAGAGAAGAAGTTCTTTATCAACTTGCGAAAGCGAGAAGTCCGGCTATGATCTGAAATTCACCAACCGAACTTGGATGATTTGGTTTCTCCTCCTTTCTCATGCACTCTTCCGTATGGTGTGGAACCGATGGTAATTCTCACCAGAATGTTCATGAGAAGGTGGCAGGACCAATACCCCTCTTTATATAGAGTCCAGATCGACTTCCCATCAAAGTCTGATTAGGATTCTATTTAAACTTAAATATATGGGAACGGGATAAGATATATCATATCAAGTAGTCCTATATCTGTTAGGATTGACCTTTATCTATAGTAAATTCAAATTTGAATATGATTAATTGAGCCATATTTATGGAAATCCTAACACATAAAACAAACAATAAAAATAGCAAAACCTTAATTTTAGATAAGTTGTTTTTACTAAAACAAACAACTAAAAGAAAAGGTTCACTTTAGAAAAATTTAACCTTCACTATACTTTAGTTCAACTAGCATAGAGTTTTGTTAATCCAAACATGTCCTAATCATGTCTTTTACTTTTTTCTTTATAACATCTTCTATTCAGAGTCCGTTATAAAACTTGTGTTCTATTTGGTTCTAATTGCTTTATGTTTGACATAACATTTTCGAAAATTAATATTAATATAGTTAATTTTACTATTCACAAAACAAATACTATATTCTTATCAAGATTTAGGTATTTGTCCTTGATTAATAATGCGGATAACTCTATCAATATTAATTCCTTAAATTGTACTAAAATTTATGTTTTGGTTCAGTAGGTTAATATGGTAGCAAATGGATAAGCATCGTGAAAATGATTTTTCTAAAAAACAGTAATAACTAATTAAATTAACAAGATTAATTATTAAAGAAAAAAAAGCTCCACTTGATTGCAACAACGATAAAGAAAAAACACAGTTGAAATTAGATAAAGGATGATGACACATTCAGGTCCCGTTTGGATGGACCTAAAAATATAGCATAGCGCCCGTAAGAAAACTTTCCTGCGAAGCGTTTGGAAGCAAAAAAAATAATATAATTTTTGGAGTATAGTTAGAATATACTCTAGAAAATAGAGTAAACTTATACCCAATCCAACCAAAGAAAAAAAATTCCACCATTATTGGGCTAGCTCTCTCACCCCAAAAATATACTAAGTTTTAAATTTCAAAATTTAAATTCTAAATTTAAATATCAAAAATTTAAATTTTAAAAATTAAATTTAAATGTCAAATTTAAAATTTTAAACTTTTTTTTTTTTCAAATCTCAAATCTCAAATCTCAAATCTCAAATCTCAAATTCAAATTTAAAATTTAAAATTTAAAATTTTTTATTTCATATTTTAAATTTCAAATTTCAAATTTATTTATAAAATTTATTTATAAAATTTAAAATTTAAAATTTAAATTTAAATTTTCATATTTTAAATTATTAAATTTGGAATTATAACTTATAAATTTTTAAATTTTAGATTTAATTTTTGTTTCAAATTTCAAATTTTAAATTATCAATTTTATATTTCAAATTCAAATTTTAAATTTTAAATTTTAAATTTTAAATTTTTTATTTCAAATTTCAAATTTTAAATTTCAAATTTCAAGTTTCAAATTTCAAGTTTCAAATTTCAAGTTTCAAATTTCAAATTTCAAATTTCAAGTTTCAAATTTCAAATTTCAAGTTTCAAATTTCAAATTTCAAGTTTCAAGTTTCAAATTTCAAATTTCAAATTTCAAATTTCAAATTTCAAATTTCAAATTTCAAAATTTAAAATTTAAAATTTATTTATAAAATTTATTCTTAAAATTTCAAATTTCAAATTTCAAATTTCAAATTTTAAAAGTTTTTTTTGAAAATTTAGAATTATAACTTTAAAATTTTTAAATTTTAAATTTAATTTTTATTTAGATTTTAAATTTAAAAAATTTTAATTTAAAATTTTAAAAATTTAAAATTAATTTTTAATTTTTAAATTTTTTAGTTTGCAGAAATCTTTTGAAATCGTACTCTGTGAATCCAAATAGCTAGTAATTTAAATTTAAAGTTTCTAATGGCTAATTTTTTAAATATTGTGAGAAATTCTATGAAACTTTAAGAGGATATGAATAGTAATGTACCCACACTTTGTAGCCGATATAATTTATAATCTTTAGAATGTTATTGATGATATCGCAATATACGTCTAAGTGTACTCTAGAATATTATTGATGACATTGCAATGTCATTATAACACTCTGATCATTAATTACTAAATCTCAAACATCATTATTAAATCCTAAGCACCATTATTATTGTACCCTAAATCCTAAACCCTACCACGTGGTAGCCCAACATATCAACAATATAAGGGAGTACCCAAAATGGGGTACGTCAAACATGTACGTTATATAAAGTCATTTAATAGAGTCAAATATAAGTGCTAATTTATATATATATCTCTTATTTGTAGAGAAAAAAAGAAATATAAAATAAAAATTAAAGTTAAAAAAAATACTTTCAAACTTTTAAATATAATATATTTCACTCATAATTTAGAAAAGTAAAAAACAAATAAGTATTTTTAAAAATGTATAATTATTAAATTCAAAATTAAATTTTTTTAAAAAATTCATGTCTTTTGTTTGGAGAAAAAAATAGAGTATTAAATTAAAAATTAAAGTGAAAGAAAGAGGAAGGAGGGATGCACATTTCTCAATAAGAGGAGGTGAGTAGAGAGAAAATGTATGAACATTAAATTAAATAAAAATTAAAATAAGAAAGAGCGCATACTTTTTAAGAGAGAAAGATATAAGGAAGATACGTGTCACATTGAGAGAACACATCTTCGGTAGACGGAATCGAAATAGAACAAGTTCATAATATACACTGCAATAGGTGCACCCAATATTTTCATTGTCAATTCATAATGTATTGGATGCGGTTTACAATATTATACATGATACCCCTAAAAAATTAATTATAAATAATTCAAAAATTAAGATCTAATTTATTCAGTATGTTTTATGACATTTGAAATATTTATGTATTAAAAATTATAAACTTTAAATACAGCTTTTGAAGTAAAATTATATTTCTTTTACTTGGTCTATGATACATTACGTGCACGGAATATACAAAATGGGCATGTGTCCACAAATAAAGAACCCTCCACTAACTTTAGTATATAGTAATAGATTCCAAACTAAAATTTAATCAATTAATTATATTTTATGATATTTCAAATGTTTATATATTAAAATTCATAAGTTCTAGGCATATTATTTGAATTAAAACTATAATTGACTTAAATAGCTTAAATTTTGAAGTCAAAATATCTTTGATTTGATTGTTGACTTATTCAAATCAAACAAATTGAAAGATAGGATGTAAAATTAAAATTTCAAAAAATTCTGCAAATAAATTATAATGGTCTATAGTTTAGGTATGTTTCGTACGTTTTTATCTTTAATTTTTTAGCAATGCTATACATACGCATCAAAATAGGTGTATGATGTATACTCCATCTATCCTAAGGTGGAGATTTTTTTATTAATCACATCGATGTGACTAGTGAAGATCGTCCCATCCTAGTTGATTGGGGTGTATATTATACACTCTTTTTGGGGTGTACAGATAGTTTTTTTTCTTAATTTTTATAGAGCAATGCTACCGGTACACTCTAAAGTGGGGTATATATCTTACACCCGCTCCATCCTAAGACTATTAATACTCTACTTATCACATCAATTTTTTATTTTTAGTAAAAATTATTTGAATATTTATCAATTCTAGGATGGAGTGCAAGATCTACACCCCTTTTGAGGTGTACAAGAAGTATTTCCCATTTTTATGACAGAAGGGTAATCATGGAAATATGTTCTTTTGAAAGGGCATACGGGAAATTTTCCCAAGTTTGTTTGTGGATTTTTTTATAAAATAACTTTCTAAAATTTTACAATTTGTAAAATAACTATGTCAAAATTTTATTTGGGAAACTAACTCGCCGCCTTTAAAAGAAGGTCGAAATGAAAGTAGATAAATATAAAAAATGGTGAATCATTTACCGTCTTTAGTATATTTTGAATGCGGTGAATGGTTCACCGCCTTTAGGAGGTTAGTTTGCTAAATACAAATTTAATAAGATTAGTTTGCAAATTATAAAATTGTAAAGGGTTAGTTTGTAAAAAAGTCCTTTCTTTGTGGCCACTCCCAGTTTTAAATGCTATCGTCATCTCCTTCCTCCGAACTCCCCCATCCACAAATCAAAAGAACTCAGAAAACAAATCTTTTATTATTTATTATTATTATTATTATTATTATTTTTCTCTCTCAATTTAATTACTCAAAAAGACCAAAAAAAAGGGAAAAAGAAAAGAAAATGCAATCCCCTTCGACCTCTCTTCTCTCCGCCCCGTTTCCCGCCACGTTTCCCAACGCCCCCAAAATTCCCGCCGCCGCCGCCGCCGCCGCCCCTCTCCCGCCATCGCCGCCGTGCCCGAGCGCCCTCCCCCGGCGTCTCTTCTTCCCGTCGGCGTCGGCCATCTGGGGCGCCCTGACCGGCGGCGGCAGCGGCGGCGGCGCCGGCGGCGGCCGCGGAGGAGGCGGCTCCGCCCGCAGCGCCGCCGCCGCCGCCCTCGCCGTGCGCCGCGGCATGCAGCTCTTCAGACAGGTAGCTACACAATATCGGGTAGTATGTTTGTTTCATCACCGAAAGTGGAGAGGGGCGAAGTAATTTTCGGCTGTAAATACCTACTCACCGGGCGAAACTCAAACTTCCCCACCCTAGGCCGAAGTCGATTACGGAGAAAAAGTGAGAAAAAATAATAAAATATTAACGTATTTCTCGCACCTTTAGTTTTTACGTCAGTCACTTTCTGTCAAACAAATAGTAGAACCGGATGAAGTTTAGTTCTACATGTATACAAACAAATAGTGAAGGGAGGTAATTTTTACCTGAAATCTAGTTCACTCGAAAGTCTGTTTCATCCTGAACTTCACCTTCGGTGAAACAAGCAGATCTTATGAGTATGTTTGTTTTTCCTGTAGTTGTTTTCGGCCATAAATGCTCACTTTTTGCTGAAAACTAAATTACCCGAAACTCCACTTTTCCAAAACACAGTAATTGACTTCGTCCTAGGTGGTGGCAAAATCAATTTCGAGAGAGAGATAGAAAAAATAGTGAAAATTCCATTGTTGTGACCTTTTTTCATCATCTTAAATGTTAGTGGGAAAATTCTTAGTAAAATAAATAAAAGAGTGGGATAATTACAGTTTCAAAGCTATTGACTTCATATTAAACAAACAGCAGTAGGAAAAAAAAATTCACTTGAGCTTTGTTTCAACTGAAAGTTATTTTCAACTTGATAATCAGTTAGGAGCAATCAAACATGCCCCTAAGTCCCTGTTTGGATTTCAAACAATAATTCATGTGCTATGAAGACTTTTCTTCTGTGATCGTAATTTAGAAGTTTGATTTTAACTCCTTAGAAGGTCTTGATGGCCATAATTTGATGGGACCGACTATTTTGCTCACGAGATAATTTATCTTATATCAAGAAAATGATTTGAAGGTCCTATCTGGGAGTCGGAATAAGATATCTGATGATAAGTTATTCTGTATGATGATTTCTTTTTTTGTATGATTAGAAATTAGTAGTCTATTTTTTGTTCTTTGAAAGGTCTTAGCATTTATGATTTGGTAAGAAATGATATTTCACATTTCGTCCCTAGCGCAAGTGGCAAAGGGCTTGGTGGTTGGTACCCGAGATCCCAAGTTCGAATCTTAGTTGATTCACATTTCCAGCTAAATTTATTTCTAAAAGAAATAAACGAAGCGGGTAGCATGCTACCTTTCTATCAAAAAGAAAAAAAGAAACGATATTTCACCTACGAGGTGCTTTATCTTATTCCTAAAAAAATGAATTGAAGGTCAAATATGTTATATCATTCTAAACATTTGATCACACTCCTCATCTACCAAATATTATATGCTTATTGACTAAATTAAAGGGATATCTGGAA
The DNA here is from genome assembly GCA_016920855.1 of Puya raimondii. Lineage (NCBI taxonomy): Eukaryota > Viridiplantae > Streptophyta > Magnoliopsida > Poales > Bromeliaceae > Puya > Puya raimondii. The sequence continues at coordinate 27,693,187 of JABWPP010000049.1, forward strand.
TAAAATGTTCGTGCATCCAAACTTCGCCGAAGGCTGTATATGAGATGCCTTTCTAGCCATCAGATCATTCTCCTCATTTCCCAAATAGTACAAGCTAATGGAGATATGCGAAACAAGATGCCCATGTATCCAAATAGAGACTTGCGCAGCATGCAGCGTAAATTGGTAGCGAGGTGTATGACTAACTCACTGTTTGGATGCTTGAACATCTTATTAAGTATATTTCTTTTATTTACTCAAGAAGCATACAGTATTTGGTAGACGAGAACTGTGATCAAATATCTACAATGGATATTATATTTGACCTTTAAGTCATTTGTTCGGAGTAAGATAAGTTACCTCTTAGGTGAAATATATTATCCTGTAGTTACTCATGGATGCCATAATGTTTCAAGAAGCAAAAGTTAGACTCTTAGCTTCCAATCACACAACAACATCTTCATGCCGGATAAGTTATTATTGGGTATTTTATTTTGACATCCAAACATGGCATAAATGTCTTGAAGGGTATACTATATTCAGTCTCTATGCTATTATTTCCAAATAAGATAAATAAATTTGTAGATGGAATTATATTATTCAAACAAATTATGTCTCCCAGCACTTCCAAGGAACCCAAGGCAGAGTTTTAGATTGTAAACATATAAGAAAATGCTAATGATGTGCAAGTTATCATTAAATAACTTATTCAGTCATCCAAATATGCCATTTTGGAATAGGCCCGTCAATTTTGCTATCTTTGATTGACATCCCTTGACTTTAGCCTTTTCATTTGAGTTTTTCTTGTTAGTAAAGTTAAATGCTTTATTAAATCTATTAGATATAGCTAGAAAGGAATCAAAATCATTGGTAAACTTGATAAAATCCTCAATTTATTTGGCAGAAATTACTTGATCCCAAAAAATCGAAAGTTGAAGGGGTGTTAATGAAAGAATTAAGTTGAGGGGCTACTCCAAAATGGCCCATAGTTGGGAGGATCCTGTACATTTGTTATTTAGTCTTATATATTTTAATAGATATTTCTGTATCCTCTTAATAAGAATTTATGAAGGCACCCTCAAGCATAGACTGTCTTGAAAATTTTTATTGAGACTCCTCAGCTGTCATTCATTTCGTCTTTAAATTAGTTTGTCGATCGAAGTGGAAATTTCATTAAAATTAACGACTTCATTTGTTTTTGACTGTGAATTCTGAACAGAAACTATACTTCAGCTTACAAGTAGTTAGAGCTGTGAAATTTGGCAAAATACTGATGATTAATGAAATTCTCAATTCAATTAAATTGAACGATTCAAGTTAAAAACAAATAAAAGTTCAATGCAAGGAAAGGGAGGAAAAAAAAAATCGATGGTCGATATTGAAATTACCTATAATTGAGGGCGTCTCCATACATTTATACCTTTTTTTTAATTAGATTTGAATTGTTGTTAAAGGGAGATGTTGCTGGATCATTGGCAGAATTCAATCGAGCTATCGATTTGGATTCTCGGCAAAAGGCATGTATGGATCTATTTACTCCTATTTTCCCTTTTTATGGTTATGTTTTTGGTTTTTCTTTTTTTTGGATTGTGAACTGATCTAATTTGTACTCTGCATTGAAATCATTTCAGATCTTTGGCAGAGAGGGTTATCTTTGTACTATTTGAATAGGTACATCTCTTTACTGAATACATTCTTGTGTAGGACGAAAATGATGTAAATTTTGTTGTCAATGATTGTGTATTTTTTTATTTTGATCTTGGGGTGTGTTTGACTTCGATATATGGTGGATTACTATTAGGCGAACTGCCGTTGAAGAAGTAGTTTTAAATGAAACGCTATTTTGAAAATTTGAAATCTCGGCAACGGCTTATCTTTACGGGAGAATAGAGCACTCAAATTGGAGCTGCTACTTTCGGGCACTTTAGAGTCTTGTTTCTGCTTCCACCACCATAGCAGATACTCTGGACTTATCAGTTGCCAACACTCTATCGAAAGCAATCACTAGTAAAACCAAAAGCAGAAGTAATGCACTAATGCCAAATAGGCACCTAGTTTAGCATGCAGTTACTTTGGGTTACGCATTTGTTTGTACATGAGTGCTTGAACTTGTGAGGCCCTGACATTTACCTCATCTTGTCGTGTCATTTTGGAATTTATTTTCCACAAAAATTGGATGTTCTCAAGTGCTTGTGCTTTCCCTGTTAAAATACATCATCGAATATCCGTGATTTTCAAAGAAGATTGGTTTAGAGAGTTAAAAGGAGTAAAAAGGTTGTCTAGTATGATTACCATCAGGTGCTAGAGGCAGGCATAGTTTAGTATTTTAACAGAAAATAGAAAAAAAAAATGCAACCAGAAATAATATTTGGTAAGATTAGGACCTAACCTGTCTGCTCACACACCAAATCGCTATGGATTGTTGGTAGAAATTTTTGTTCAGAGCTTATTCTGGGCGGTTTTTTTTTTTTTTCTAGATTTGAAGAAGGGGCTGAGCAGTTCCGGCTGGATGTTGCTGCCAACCCCAATGATACTGAAGAGTCGATATGGTGTTTTTTATGTGAAGCTCGGCTGTATGGCGTGGATGAAGCAAGAAAGCGTTTCTTGAAGGCAAGTTCGATCTAATATTTGGTTTTGACTATGTTTTTCAATGATTTCTGTCATTATACATTACTGTTTCAAGCATTTACGGTCAATCTTGTAGGGTGGTTTTGCTTTAAAAGGAGTTTAGTTGCTTTTTCACTGTAATTTATGTGGAAATTATATGACAGTGGATGATCAATGAACTTGATTCTGTAACTAGTAGAGCTCTTGACTCTTAAACTTGTTGTACGTATTACCATTAACGGTACAACGACAACAATGATTGATTTTCTTCAATCATCATATAAAATATGGCAGAAAAAGGCACTTAAAATATTTGAGGAAGCGTTGTTAAAAGTGAGATTCGTAATTAATAGCACACTGTCTACTGATCTGGTTCATGATAATTTAATCATACCTTGGGTATCAGTAAGCATCGAGGATGGCAAGGTGGCGACTAAAAATGAGCGAAAAAAAAACATATATCTAAAGTGCAATTGAAATGCCGATTATGAGAAATTATGAAATAGTTGCTAAAAACAATAGCTTAGGAGGCATGATAAAAGGAGTAATTGGAAATTTGTGTCATTTTCATGACTATACAGCTACATAAGTTATTTGAATACAAAATAGTTGAAGATAATTTGCTATAATTTCAGGTTGGTCGAGACCCAAGACCTATAATGCGTGATACCTATCTTATGTTTAGAGATGCTGGCGACCCAGAGAAGGTACTTCTGAATTGTTAGCTAACAGTATATAATCATTTCTTGACAAACAGAGTTAGTTTGATTTATTCGCTGTTTCTATCCAAGCTGAAATATGTTGTATCTTCGCCATAATCCACTTTCTTACTCATTTCTTTCTTTTTTTTTGTCTTATGATTACATTCATTTATTCAGCTTGTTTCAACATTTTCAAGAGGACGAGAGAACGAGTACTTCTATTCCTCCTTATATGCTGGCCTTTTCTATGAATCCCAGGTCTGCAAAAATTTACGATATTTCATGTCGAGTAAAGTAGTCTGCTAGCTTTATACAATGTGTCACAATAACCGACCAACTTATTTTGATGTGTTTTCTCTTCTATGTAGTATTTTCTCCTCTGTGTTTGTGCAACAGTTCTATCAGTGTGTTTATCAGTTTCTAATTTACTTGCTCTCTGCTGTAGTTTTCAGATATAAAGCTCCGAAAACTTGGACTTCATACTATTTGCAGTACTACTTAGCGGTTTTATGGTGCACTGTAATAGTCTATGCATTTCTGGCACATAGCTTGCTCCAAAGACATCAATGAGGAAGTTCAAAGGCGAATTAGTGCGCCATACAAGAATGTGTAGGAGTTTGAAAAGAACGGGTAGATGCTACGAACTTTGTGGATTAGAATCATTAAGAGATTGAGACACCCCCATCTTTGGAACTTATTTTTTTGTTAAAATAATCTCCGCCGTCCTTTTTTATCAAATGATCTTTCCAGCAAATGATATTAGAGAACCAGTTCTTAGCCCTCTCGGCTCTGTGAAATCGTGCATCCTCTTTCAGTGGCATGCCCCATAATTTCTGATCCCTGCAATGTATTTTGATCTAATCATTCTCTTTCAAACCCTTTCTAATCTGATTAGTCAGAGTGTTCTTCTTTTTGTATCAGATACAGAATATATATTGATCTTTGTCTCATATTTAGTGAAACTGTTCGTCTTTTCTGTTCATGTAGAACGACATGGACTCTTCGAAGCATCATATTCTTGCGGCGTGCAAATCACCATATGGATTGAGGTTCCAACTTTTTACTGTACTTGTCAGCATGTAATGTATTGTTAATCCGTCGAAATTCGGATAATTACTGTTTGTTTTTGTGTGTGTGCTTGCGCACGTGTGTGCGTGTTTATTTTCAGATCGGATGATTACATGGCTTCGCTTGCAAGGGTTCATTGTCAATGTCGCAACTGGAGCATTGGCTGACGCTGTTCAAGATAAAATCAATCAATGATGCTCATACAAAAGGGTATTGTTATTGAGTAGTGTTTCAGAAGGTAATATTATTAATAGTTTGATTGATTACGGTATCGAATGTATTCAGTTTATGCCGACAATCACCTGCGGCATTTGTAGCATACTTTTTTCCTAATATAAATTGAAATTATCTACAGTTGAGGGGTCTCTGTACACAAGCTGTTTATTACATCAAAGAACAACAAATTAGCTGAACCTTCTCTCACTTGTAATGCTCAGAACATACAATCTATCAGGAAAAACTAACAGTCAATACAGCCCTGAGTCTGAATGCATGCATCATAGGGTGAAAAAGATCAAAAGAATCTCAACAACATTCACCATATTTGAATCCTGGATCTTAGATTCATGGATTAAATTCGATTTCAGTGGGATCTTTCACTCGCATTTATTTCTGCCAAGAACATCTTATGAAACTTATGTGGTTCACAAGATCCAACAAATAATTGGTATTTCGCAACCAAAGGTGCAGTACTGCTTGGAGAAAACACAAATAATTTAGACCCAGAAATGAAAACATATAGAAGAATCTTCTTGGTCTTCCAATATCAATAGGTTGGTTGGTTTGCTCCATTCAATGAAAATATCGGCATTTAACATCGTCGTATCGAACTATCATAAAATTTTGGCTCAATAAATCATTGGTAAAATTCAAGATTTTTCCTGGCATGATCTGTACACTTCTTGCAGCTTAGAAGGAATTGACACATTCTTCTTAACCGGAGGTGCTCTCGGAAGGTATAGGAATTCGTTGGAGATTGCCGTTCGGGTCTTCGCAAACCCCGAGTTTTACTATGAATGAAGCAGTACATCCTTTTCCTACGCCTTCGCTCTCGAGCCAGATTTGTCCTTCCATAAGACTAACAAACCTGAATCAAACCATTAAAAGAAAACACAAGTGAAAAGAGAATACAAAAAACAAATAATTTAGTTAATCCGGGAACGAAGTTATATTTTGCAATCACATCCCTGACCTTATTCGGCCGTCCAGAGAAAAAACCTAACATCAGTTATGCCACGTGTTGTTCTAAGAACTTATGCCCTCGTCGTTTATTCTTTGATTCATGATACAATAAAATTTAATCTTATACTCTAGTATGTCTCTTGTTCTCACATTATACTAGTAGAGATTCATGATGCAATGAGATTTGTTCTTATGCTCTAGTTGTTATCACATTGTACTAATAGAGGGCATGCATTCGTATAGGAAGGTAGCATAATCCAAGTTATTTGTTGATTCCAAAGTATAACAATGTTGTTGAGATATTGGTCCTATTTGGATTCTCCGCTATGCTTATAGTACTCCCCGGGCCATCTTGGATGGCTTCTTGTGATGTGGGAGTTTGAGTGAGAGAAGGCGTGAGTGGGTTACCACCACCACGTGCTTTGAGCCCTTTTCCTTTAAATGACCATTTTAATCCTACCCCATGACTTTTTTCCTTTAGGCCCTGTTTGGATGTTCGAATAAGTTATACAAAGATAACTTATTTGTTTATAAGAATTCTCTAGTATGATTGTAAGTAAAAGACCTTGAAGGCTCTATTTGGATGCATAAATATCTTATTCGGTATATTCTCTTAATTTACTAAAGAAATTTGTACGTTTGATTGATAAGTAGTGTGATCAACTGTTTAGAATTCGATACTATATTTGGCTTTCAAGAATTTTTTTTTTAGATTAGACAAGTTATCTCGTAGGTGAAATATGTTATTCTACCAAATCATGAATAACAAGACCTTCGAAAGAGCAAAAATCAAACTCTTTACTTACAATCATACTAGAAATTTCTTATGTGGAATAAGTTATTATTGGATAACTTATTATGACATCCAAACATGGCTGAAAGGCCTTGCTATCCATGAGTCTTGTTATCCATGATTTGGTAGGATAGTATATTTCACCTACGAGGTGATTAATCTTATTCTAAGAAATTGATTTAAAGGCCGAATATAATATTCCATTCTAAACATTTGATCACACTTCTCATCGTCTAGATGTACAAATTTCTTGAGTAAATCAAGAGTATATACCGAACAAGATATTCATGCATCCAGACAGAGCCTGTTTCGCATATATTGTGTTAGTGTATTGTTTATGAAGATTAAAGCATAATTTACACAAACCAGTTTAAGACCTTTTTCCATGTTCTTGACATATACCTCTTACAAATGGCAAGTCCAAGTCCACAGCCACTATAACCCTTGTTTGCTCCATTCTGTGTATGCGCAAATTTGGTAAAGAGGTGAGGTAGGTCTTGAGAACTAATACCACAACCAGTATCTTTTACCTGCACCAGTTAAGATTAAGCATCTCAATACTAAAAACCTAGAAAGTTTCTGATCTTAGACAAGCAAGAGGAATATAAATATGTTAATTTTTCAAGTATAGGATGGTAAATAATAGGCCAATATGAAATCCAGATGAAAAAAAATCTGTGAAAAGCTGTTTTTATATTATATAATTGTTCCTTGCTTTAAGTAACCACATATTAAGATTCACATTAAATAATTATAGCATTGTAAAATCATTGGTAAATTGCACTATTAGTCCCTAAACTTCCAATCAAGTATCATTTTGGTCCTCAGGCTATTGATTTCGACATTCGAGACCCTAAACTTTTAATAAGGTTTCAATTTAGTCCGTCAGATTTCAAAACAATGAAGTTTCTACTTTAGAGTAAAAAAAATGATTCCAAAAGGTAGTATGCAGTTACCCACTGCGTAGCGTATATGCAGTATGAGGGCGGATATGCGGTTAACTATTAAAACATTAAAAAAAATATTTATAGGTATTAAAATATATATATATATATATATATATATACTTCCTAACAAAGTTAAATAACTAAAGTAACAATTCATAATTTATAAATTTTAATAATTAATTTTAAGTAAAGGACCTCATATGCACACATGTATCACTAAACTAATAATTAATAATTTACTCTTAATTATTAAATGGAGAAATAAATATAATTTCGATGCAAAATCATAGAAATGCCAAATAAAAATCAGTATTCTAAAAAGCATGCTAAACTTTTATGAAGAATAATAATTTTTTCAATAAATTGTTGTTCTCATCATTTGACAAACCAAAACTTATAAAAATCTAGTATAATAACATTGAACAACTACAAAAGTATTCACCAATATTTATAAACGTAATTACTAGATATATTATGAATAATACCTACTAAAATAAAAGGAGAGATAGTTAATTATATTTATATAAAGATAATTGCATTTATTAAATTTGTATGAAAATAGTCATATATAAGTATAATCATTAATTAAACAATCTCATTCAGCACTGCATTTCAATCCTACCTTAAAAGAAAAAAACTTCGTGCATATGCGGCCATTTATGGGCCGCGTACGGTCTGAACAGCATATGCGGCCGCATGGATCACTTTTTGGGACATTGTTTTAAAATTATTATCTGCATCTGGTTCATCTATTTGTTTGCACACCATGAATTCATTGATTTTTCATTCATCTCATACTTTCATTGCAGCAGTCCAATTTTTATATAGAAAAAAGAAATTATAACTTAATGGATGGTAGGATTAATATATGTGATGAAAACAGTAGTCGATAAATGTATGGTACATAGATGTACAAATGCACTAGGTGTACGCAATAATTTATCATCTGATAATACATATATGAAAGGACTAAAATTAAACTCTTAATTTGAAGAGTTTACGGACCACTAACATTGAAATCGGAAGTTCGAAAACCAAAATGAAGCTTGACCGAAGCTCGGGGATTAGTGGTGCAATTTGCCCGTAAATTCATCATTAGGGGTGGCAATCCAGCTCGATGTTCGCGAGCCAGCTCGTGTTCGGCTCGAAATGAGCTCGAGATCGACTCGCTCGTTTAGTAAACGAGCCGAACACGAGTTGAATTTTTCAGCTCGTTTAATAAACGAGCCGAACACGAGCTGGGGTCAACTCGCTCGTGTTCGGCTCGATAACAGCTCGAATATATATATATATATATATATATATATTTAATATTTATATTATTTATATAATATATATATATATATATATATATAAATAATTATATATAAATATAAATTTTTATTATTTGATTTTTAGCCAACCTAAATTAAAGCCCAACTCAATTATAAAAAGTCAATTTATATGTAAAATTTCAACCATTAGATCAAAGTCTAATGTATAAAATTTCATAAATTTATTTTCAATATATATATATATATCCTTTCTAATCATTTTAACTTATTGTTTCTGAGCCAGCTCGTGTTCGGCTCGTTAACAAACGAGCCGAACACGAGCCAAATTTTTCGGCTCGATACTTAAACGAGCCAGCTCGTGTTCGGCTCGTTTATGAAACGAGCCGGCCTCAGCTCGCTCGTGTTCGGCTCGTTGACACCTCTATTCATCATCTTCAATGGTTAAGAGAGGCCGCGAATAATTTGATTGGTTGCAATATATTTCTTGTGATTAAATGCCTACATAGAACATAACATAGTCGATGAAGCAGAATCATGTGAAGTAAATAAAAGAGTATAATGCGACAAACCTGCACATGCAAGTAGAAGTGGCCGTCACCGGAAACAGGACGGAAATCGGGAGCTCGAGGATCCCTGAAAACCTCCGGCTTCCAGATAGAAGCTGTAATCGATATGTGACCATCCTTCGTATACTTTACGGCATTCGCAGCAACATTTAGTACAGTTTGCATAAGCCTTTTTTCATCACCAACAGCATATAGAGGCAGCAGGTCTGGTGCCAATGTGACCTGCATCTGCAGCTTTTTTACGGACGCTATCGGTTTAATCACATTAACTACCTGCAAGATGAACCATCAACTTGATCAACTAGTTACAGGAAGAACCAAAAATAAAGAGAGGGTTTACATCTATTACCCTGAATTATCTATTTTCGCAATTTCCCTGCAAAATCTGAATTCCACATATGCTGACCGTTTAAAAAGTCGATTTACGACGTATGTATAAATTGAAATAATAAAAACACCCCCAAGTTGAAAAACTTTTTCTAAAAACAAAACCAACCTTCTGAATGTATGGAACTAAATATTCAGGGCCATTATGAAAATTCAGATTTCAAGTGTTACTTCCGAAACTGGATGATTTGACAGGAATTGAAGTGTAAAAAGTAAGGATTTAAGTGCCCATCGGCACGGGCCGTATCCACCGTGCCGTATCGTGCCAACAAGATATCGGCACGATACAGCCCCCGTGCCGATGGCACAACTTAAAACTCTATATTCTTTAAATTAATCAGTAATTTTCTCAATAAAATTCATAAGATTTAATAAAGATACATAATAAGCAATTAGAGTATGTTGTTACTAAAGAAAATAAATATTTTATGCCATTATGTGTCGGCACACATGTATTTTTTGTGACGGGCACACATCGGCATCGTCCGGCACGCACCGTGCCGGCAAGTTTACGGCACGATCCCGTGCCACGGCATTTAAATCCTCGGTAAAAAGTCCTTGTAAACTTTCAAGTAACTTACATTTCTCAGAACGGCATGTAAATTGAAAGGTGCAATCTCTAATTCGAGGCTGCCATCCTCGAGCTTGGACAGGTCCAAAACATCATTAATGAGAGCGGCGAGAAGGTTGCTACTTTTTAAGACTGTTTCTACCATCAACCGCCTTTCTGGAGTTAGTTCAGTTGCAAGGAGAAGAGATGAGAGAGAAGTGATCGCATGCATAGGCGTCCGCATTTCGTGGTTCATGACGGCGAGGAAATTGTTTCGGGCCCGGATGGCCATTTCCGCCTCCCGACGAGCTAAGTCTAGGGCCACATTCTGCTCCATGAGTAGATCACGAGCTCGCAACGACTCTTCCAGAATGGCGGCGTGAGAAAGTGCCACTGCTACCTGAAAGCAAAAAGATTTACACCTGAAGTAGTTATCAGAAAAAGATAAAAACATACATACATACATTATCTGAACCATATTGCAGCAACTTCAGATAGTTTCTATTTCTACTACCTAACCTTTCATAGCTTTTGATTTTAGAAAATTCCATCTAAATTGTCAGAACTCGACAGTTTCCTTCAAAAAGTTATATATTTGGTTAAAAGATAGAAACACCATGGAGTTCTGATGATGCGATATACTTGAAAATCAAACTAAATGAGTGGTCAGGAGATAAAATTAAAAGTTTAAAAGTTCAGTACTTACTATAAGATACACCATACTTCACGTAACATCCATAATTTTTTTTTTTTGTATGTAGGGGATAAAGTGAAACATGCGATACATTGAGGGGGGCTATTTGCATTTTAGCCTTAAACAATCTCATAATAATTTTCAATTTTGGCATCAAAAATTGGATGTCGCCGAAAGACTACAAGGTTTTGTATTTTGTACGCACTAGGCATGAAATTATGATTTCTCAAACTAAGACAGTTGAGGTTCCAATTTTCTAGTTATTATCATAGCAAGCATCAAGCAGAAGGAATCAATTTGGTACTTCACGGAACAGAATAAGGGATCGTAAACTACAACTAAATGAAGGTTACCATTGCAAGTAATAACTCAAAAGAATGAGTTAGAGGCTTTTGATTATCATTACAAGTCAAAGTTGTATCGACGTATCGGAATTATTCTATGAGGTAAGAATTGTATATACTCTAATTTATACCGAGAGGAAAAATGAACAGCCAAAAGAGTAGTAGTAACCTGATCGGCAACCACCTCAACAAGCTCCAACTCATGAACATGCCATTTGCGCGCGCTATCCGGGGGAAGCATCAAAACCATCACTGCGAAACTCTTCGAAGACAACTCAGGCCAATCATTCATTTGGAAGTTCGAAAGATGCAAGAGCGGCACCCGCATAGCGACCACCTCTGGCGGCACGTACCTACCCATGTAGGGCTGGATCCTTGCTAGTGGACATGAGTGCGGAATCCTTACTGCCCGATTACTACTAAACACTTGATTCACAGTAGGAAGATTTATCGACACAACAGACACACGCGGTTGGTGGTACAGAGCATGAGACAGTTGAAGATTCGACCCCGAACGCGAAGGCATCCACAAAGCGCACTCCGCTAAATCCAAAGTCCTTCCGAGCTCGACAAGCGTCGTCTTCAAGATAGTATGCCTGTCGAGAGTGCTTCGGATTTCGTGCGTGAGCATCCGTACGTGCCTTCCTGCCTCCTCTTGCGTGCGTATAATTCCCATTGCCCGATCGAGCTCCTCCGCCTTGTTCTTTAATAAGAGCTCTCTAGTTTTCACGCTTAGCAGGTCGGGAATAATGTGGACGAGCATCAGGGCTGTGGCGCACGAGACTACAGCCGTCGAGACTTTGGCGAACGCCATTAGTAAAGCTAGTGTTCTTGAGTGCATGGTGAAAGTCCATAAATTTATTAGGTGGGTCGCGCCGCAAAGAACGATGAAGGCGCCGAATTGTACTAGGACCCATCGGTAAGGAAAGGAGGAGGACTTCTTCACGAAGTAGATGAGCTCTAAGGGGATAGAGAAGTACGCGAAAGCAATAAGAAAGTCAGATATGTACTGATACTTTATCAGAATCTCATCTGCAGGCCACTGCGGCTCAATGCAGTCGCAAGCTTCCATATTCTAGCGGTCGCGATCAGAGGCAATCGTCATACTGCATTTCTTGGAGACAAAGAGAGATTACCTGTCAAAATACAACATCAACATCAACTTGGATATATAGCTTAATCGGAACTAGCCGATTCCAGATTTATTCGATTGTAATACAGAATACAAACTTTTAACCCGGACAGATGAAGAGAATCTACTGAAGAACAAGAGAAAATAACAATTTGTAAATGGATGTCAAAAAGGTTGTAAATAGTGGATAGCGGGCACATATCGTTTGGAGGGTCTCATAGCGAAAAACGGATAGCGGGCGCTATGAACCCATAGCGGATTTCATAAAAACAAATTCAATATGTTTATGTTTCTTATAAAAAATACACATAATTTTGAAGAAAGATAAAATTTTGAAGAAAATACAACTAATCATTCCTTTTTTTTGTATTGCAAGCTTATAAATATTTAATGTCGTTATTATCTATTAAGATTAACTTTAGAATATTATGATTTGGCAAACCGAAAAGACATAAAACTTGAAAATCTATAATCCATTAACAATCTAAACAATGTGTAAATGGATGTCAAAAAGGATATCGTAGGTAAATGATTAAAATTTTATTCATCAGGAAGACATTATTCTTCTCCTTCACTATAGGTATTCTGATCATCCATTTGAGAACCCAATCCGATTAGATGTTTCAACCCGTTTGCACTTTTTTAAGTTTTGGGCCCATAGCGCCCGCTTTCCGACCGCTTTATAGCGGCCGCTTTAGCGGCATAGGGCCCGCTAAAGCGGCCGCTATGAACCCGATCCGCTAAATTCCGCTTTAGAGATTATGGCGTAGCGGTAGCACATAAAATCCGCTATAGCGGCCGCTATTGCGAGCATAGCGGCCGCTATTTAAAACACTGCTTGATTCCAATTCGAAGAACTAGTATCTTTCTAAACATACGTTTTCTCAAAAATAAACAAAACAAAATAAAATATTCCGGCTCATATGCACAATAAATTTGAAAGACATGTGGAATTAGCATGAGAGGTAAGAGATGTAGATTAACCCAATTAGAATATAATACAGAAATTTAATCCGTTGAATGTTGAAGGTCGGGTTCGAACCTACAACCCTATTAAATGCCAGGGCTTATAATTAGCTCTGATACCATGTTACCTAAAAGATCGATTCGACACAAAAACAGGCCCAGGAATATATTTATCATCCTTGAATACAATTATCTTAAAATTATTGAGTCAATTAACTTTCTTAAGCACTTCCATCCAATAATTAGTACAAAATTACTTTAAGAAATGGCTAAGAATACTATCAACTCCAAAAATGGAATCAACAAGCCCCAATTCAAAGGCTCAAATCAACAAACCCCAAAATTACATACAAAGGGGCTCACTACAGCATCATCTCAACTTATTTAAACACTCGAATCACACAACAACACCAATATATATATATATATATAATCTTTGGGAAATTAAGACCACATAATGCACAAAAATAGCTAATAAGTTTGGTAAATCGATAATATTAACTAAAAAATGAGCTAAAAAAGGCAAAAATTTTACCCGAATCAACGAGCTCTCGATCTCCTCCTCCTCGCTCCTTTCCAAAACGCTGGAGCCGCTTTATTAAAAGGAGAGCAATTCGGAGAAAATATAGGGGCTTATACGAAAAATGTAGCTCCGCCGCAGACGAACGGACGAGATCGGTCGCTTCGAACAAAGCTGACGGTGGATTGGATGCTCCGCATAAAAGAAAATATATGCGGGTGTTCGGATCCGACGGTCCGCCCCCTCCAAACGGATAGGGGAAATCAGGTGGTGGTGAGTTACCGCCAAAATTAAATAAATAAATAAATAATGCTACTTGTACGGTTGTGAACGTCGACGGATCGGATTCCGGACGAATTTTCGAAAGTATGAACCCGAATCCGACTATCAAACTCGAAATTTGAATCCGATAAATTTTAACAATCTATATTCAAATCCGAACTCGACAAAAAATTCGAAACCTGAATACGAACACGAGCCCGAATCCGAAAATTCGAATCCGAAACAAATTTTTTTCTTTACAATATTTGAAAACATATTACATTAAATCTAAATTTTTAAAATACAAATTCAAATGTAACATCAGACATATAGAGTATGTCTCCTGCACTTTCGAAAGCACGGAAGCTTCCGTGCTTGTAAGTTGTTTTCGATGATGGGACATTCGATTCGACGATCGGCTTCATTAAATATGAACTACGCTATTAGAACTATTTAGAAACCAAATTTCATAATTTTTTGATATCATTTATCAAGTGATCAAAGGGTCTCAAAAATGGCTATTTTAACGGCCGATGTGGTACGTTTGTAACTTCAACGTTGTAGAAGAATCCAAATTACACTTAACATCAAGAGTAAGAACAATACTTTCGATTTGAAATATGAGTCATTTATCATTAATTTTTATGAGAGTTTTATTTTCAGCCGTTCATTTTTTAGGCTATTCGTTCACTAGGCAAACGAAATCAAAAAATTATGAAATTTGATTTCGAAATAGTTCTAATAGCGTAGATCATGCTTAACGGAGCCGTGATCGTCGAATTGGATGTCCCATCATCGAAAACAACGTATAAGCACGGAGGCGTCCGTGCTTTCGAAAGTGTAGGAGCCTAGTTCTAGACATATATATATATATATATATATATATATAACTAGGCTGGAATACTATCAATAGCACCAAGCTATTGGTGCTATTGATTTTTCAGCCCTTGGATTGAGGAATGTGCGATTAGGATGATGTGGGCCCCCTAGGGTTGAGTGGGTGGTTGGTTGAATAGTATAATCTAATGAGCGAAAATAGTCAAAAGGTTAAATTCAACGGTGGAAAACTCGGTAGCACCAAGCCCTTGGTGCTATCGATAGTATCCCAGCCGGACTCTATATATATATATAAAATTAAGCTCCTATGCTTTAAAAAGTACAAAGTCATTAGTGCTTGTGGGTTTTCGGCCCATGGAATAAGGAATGTGCGGTTAGGATGATAGTAGTCCTCTAGGGTTGAGTGGGTGGTTGGTTGAATAGTATGATCTAATGAGTAAAAATGGTCAAAGGGGTAGATCTAACGACGGATGGTCAAAGAGGTAGATCTAACAGTGGAAAACTTACAAGCACCAAGTGCTTTGTGCTTTTAAAAGCACCATAGCCGGACTCTATATATATACAAAACATATTACATTAAATCTAAATTTTTAAAAGTACCAAGTCATTGGTGCTTGTAGGTTTCGGCCCTTGGATTAAGGGATGTGCGGTTAGAATGAGAGTGGCCCCTATGATTAAGTGGGTGGTTGGTTGAATAGTATAATTTAACGAGTAGAAATGATCAAAGATGTAGATCTAACAGCGAAAAACTTACAAACACCAAATTCTTTGTGCGTTTAAAAGCACCATAGCCGGACTATATACATATATAGAGTATGACTACTATATTAGAGTATAGAGTCCTTCGTATTCATAAGTCGTTTTCGATGATAGATCTTCCTAACCGACGATCCGTACTGTTAAATATGATCTACATTATTTGAAACTTCTAGAAATCAAATTTCATAATTTTTTGAAATTATAATAATATCCATCAGTCGGGCATAAAATGAACGGTCAAAATCGAACGACCTCCTAAACTTAGAGGATTAGATTCTTCAATTTAAAATCGGAGTTATTGATCTTTATCTAGATAGTGAATAGAATTTTCTATAAAAAATTTAACTGATTTTCAGTCTATTACACTGTTAAACCAACTATCCCATACCGGTCGTTAAAAGTTGTCAACTTTGAGATTTTTTTTATTCGCAAGGTAACTGATGTTGAAAAATTATGAAATTTAGATTTTAAAAGTTTTAAATGCTCAAGATAATGTTTAACGGTATGAATCATTGATTTGGAAGCTCTAACATCGAAAATAACTTATAAACACGAAGACGATCATACTCATAAGAGTATAGTAACCGGACTATATCTATATCTATACTATATATAAAAGCAAATAGGAATTGACCGACGGAATCCTAAATGGAATAAAAAAATATTCCATACATATTATAAAAATAAACAAATAATTATAATTTATATACTAAAAATAAGTTGAAATTAATCAAATTTAGAAAATAAATTAATTAAAAAATAGACCCATGCCATCAATAACTATTTAAATTTAAAATACATATTTAGATTTCATTTTATATAAAATTTATATTTAAATTTAAATTAATTAGTAAATATGACGCGTATTTTGAATTTGGATCTATTGACAGAACCACTTTTTGGCCGAAAATAATTTTGGTTCCTCTTTTTTCTTAGACAAATAAATAACGTAACTATTTTAAATTCAAAGTTGAAATTTAATTATACCATTTATATTTGAATTTATAAAATTTTTAAGTTAAAATTAAAATTTGAGTTTAAATCATGGATTAAATTTTTTTGGAATATCAAATTTGAATTAACAATTAAAAACTTTTAATGTAAAGTGGATCAAAATTCATTTTTAAATTTTAAATTAAATGCGGATTAGAATTTCGATACTTTTAATTTATAACACATACTTAAATTTTGGTTCGACAGAATTCAAAAAATATACAAAAATATTAAATATAAATTAAAAAATAGTAGAGCTATACAATTATAGAGACAACAATCATTAAAATTTGATTTAAGATATGATAGATATTTTCTAATAAAATAAATAAATGAATTTATTTTTTAAAAATTAGAAAAACTTCAGATACCACCCCTGTGATTTCGCACTTTCCCAATTTAATGCCGTGTGGTTTAAAGTGTATCACTTTAGTACTCTGTGGTTTCGTTTTTCTCTTTTTCTTATTCCTTTTATTAATTTTTTCGTTAAATCTTATAGAAAAAACTTCAGATAACCCACCTCTGGTTTATCAAATATTCATTTTAGTTCCTGTGGTTTTAATTTTCTCACTGATTTAACAAAAAATTAACAAAAGAAATAAGAAAAAGAGAAAAACGAAACCACATGGTACTAAAGTGATACACTTTAAACCACAAGGTACTAAAGTGAGAAAGTGCCAAACCACAGGGGTGATATTTAAAGTTTTCCCTTAAAAATTTGAAGGGTTGGGTACAGTCAAAATCCATACCCGAAACAAATTCGTCAGGTTTTCGTTTTTGATATTCATATCCAAAATTATATCAGTTTAATATCAGATAAATCCGCTCCGTTCGGGTTCAGGATCGAATAAATCCCTATGTAAGCTCCCTATATGGGTATACATCATACGCGCTTCATCCAAAAATTGATAATTTTTTAAAAAATTCAGTAAAAAAAATAGTGATAAGATAAGTGAATTAACAAGAATCACAAATATTTTAGGATGTAAACTTTACATCCTGAAAGTAGGGTGTATTAATAATATTGCTCTATCCATATACTTTATCGATCTCTTTTTCATTCGATCTAATTGATTACTCATGTTAGGCTAATTTGGGTACCTTATAGCTATATAATAGAAGTGTTGTTCAAATAAAGTCATCTCGAAAAGTATTTAAATGTTGTCATATGGTATGTCCATATTGACGGGTTAAGATTTAACCCGATCCACATGAGATGTGGATCATAATTTATCCTAATGAATTTAGAATAAGAATAAATAATATGTTTCTTATCAGTTAAGAAACATATCCTAATCTCTATGTGAGATTCAGAATATTTTAGAGAGTCCCGATAATCTATAAATACTCCTTCGGATTGAACATCCGAAAATATAGAGAATCCACGAATTTCTCTCTTCCTCTCTCTCATCTTTCTCTCTGGAATTTCCACCTATGTTTCCGGGGTTTTGGAGTATGGACATAGAAGAGGACTCTGGTAGCTCTCTTCGATTCGCATCTGATTCGTGATGCAAGGCATAGACGTGGGAGGCGAGATACGTGGGAGATCCAGAACCGTCAACACCAGGACAATCTCGGAGGCTAGTAAAACAAGCAACCCGATCCAATTTCGGTTCCTGAATACGTTGGCTATCCAGTTGGTATGTTTCCGCTGCCCATTAAATTCCAACAATTTGTATCAGAGCCGTATGCTTGTTTTCGCCTTACGATCGTGCTTGTGATGCTTGGAATTAGATAACATGTTTTCTTGATCTATTTTTTATGTAGATTAGTTCTACAATTTTTTTTCGTTTTCTACGTGAAATCAATTAAAAAAAAAAACTGAATTAGTTTTAGTTTTTCCTTTTATGATTGATCATTAAAACATGCCAAATTTTTTTCTTGCTTCATGCATAAAAGAAAATTATATTTGTTATATTTTTCGCTTTGCGCATTATCTCAAAAAAAAAAAAAAAAAAAAAAAAAAAAAAAAAAAAAAAAAAAAAAAAAAAAAAAAAAAAAAAAAACTGTTGCCGTTCCGCGCGCGGGGGTGCACCGCACGGCTCGGGCGGGCTAGCAGGCCCGGCCCGGCCCTCTGTGCGCGGGAGCGACCCGCAGGGCACCGGAGGGCTGGCTGCGGGCCTGGCCCGGCCTGCCGCGTGCGGGCGCGACCCGCAGCGCGCGAGCGGGCAGGCTGCGGGCCCGGTCTGGCCCGTTGTACGCGGGCGCGACCCGCAGCGCGCGGCGGGCGGGCTGCCTGCCCGGCCCGGCCTACCGCGAGCGGGCGGCTGGCTGCCCGGCCCAGCCTACCGCGCGCGGGCGCGAACCGCATGGAGCGGGCGGGCGGGCTGCTGGTCTGGCCCGGCCCGCCGCGCGCGGGTGCAACCCGCAGGGCGCGGGCGGGCGGGCTGCGAGCCCGGCCCGGCCCGCAGCACTGCGGCAGCGGTGGCACAGCCCGGCCCGCTCTGCGGTGCGGGCGCGCGCAGGCCGACCCAGCCCGCGCGGCTGCAAGCCTGAAGGCAAAATTTTTTATTTTTTTTGGGATTAAAATTTTTTTGGAATACCCCCACACACAATATATATATATATATATATATATATATATATATATATATATATATATATATATATATATATATATATATATATATATATATATATATATATATATTATGTTCCTATGTGGTACATTATTTTTTGCTTGTGTAGCATGCGTGTGTGGTTTCTTCTTTTTATCTTATGTGAATGAGAACGTTAATGCTTGTGTAGCATATAATGATTGCATGATTGTGTGTTCTTGGCACATAAGTACTTGTGTTCTTTCGGTGTTTTTCTATAAAATTTAATTTTGGAAAAACGGGTTCGACGTGTGCAGTATTCCTGTAAGATATTGTTTTATTCTGATGTACATCTTTATAGTGATGTAGTAGGTTTTAATTCTGCAAAAAGTGATGTAATAATTAAGGCCTTGTAAAGGAATGTGTTTTGCGCAGCGTCGACGTTTTGCGGATTAATTTTGGCACAAGTACTTATTTTTTTTATATATGTGTCATGACATTATGGAGATAAGTTCTCTGAAAAGGATGTGTTCTTTTAATGGATGAGTTCCAATTTTTTTTTTTGTGGATAAGTTTCAAAATTAATTAATAAAGAAAAATTAGTAAGATTGTAATACTTTGAACCGACACTGGGTGATGATTATGAGCATAGCGAAATTTTCGATCCCGTTGTGTTGGGAATAATATATCAATCTTATTAATTTTTGGGAGATGTGCCTAATGTCCAAATCTATTTTTTGAATGTAGTGAAATGGCTTCCAAAAACGTCATAGCTGACCTCACTCGGGGTGATAAGCTAGACGGAAAGAATTATGATATTTGGCACAGAAAAATGTAGTACCTGCTTAATGAACAAGGGGTTCTTGAAACTCTCTCTGTCAAAAGGGTCATGCCTACCGACGGCTCTACTTCTGAGCATGAAAAAGAGGTCTATAATAAATGGTTCAAGGAGGATCGAACTGTTTGGTACACTGTTGTGTGCCATGCAAGACGACCTTATTGGACAGTTTGAGATCTATGAGACTGCCAAGGACATGTGGGACAATCTGAAGATTACTTTTGGTCAAACTTCAGCTACGAGGCTACGTGCCTTGAATCTTAAATTTCAGCAATATATGATGAACCCGAAGCATTCAATGGCTGAGCACCTTCGTGTGATGAGCGCCATGATTCGGGATCTTAAGGCTGCTGGAAACGAGCTCACTGATGAGCAACAGGTTCAAGCGGTGATTCGTTCACTGCCGGACCCTGAATGGTCCCAAATGAAGCTCCTGATGACGCACAGCGTGAATATTAAAACGTTTAATGACATCTCGCGCCATCTCGAGCTCGAGGCAGAACGCTTGGAAGCGAACCGTTCTGTCACTCTTGTTGCACGCTCTGAGAAGCGCGGTGGGATCACACCCAAACGCAAAAGGCATCACAACAATGGAGCGCAGAAGAATCGGAATCAAGCTCCCCAGGGTGGAGTTGGAAAGCGCCGCAGAGGCAAGCGCGCTGGCAATAGGGATACTACAAAGCTAAAATGCTATAATTGCAAGCATAAGGGTCATTTCGCTCGGAATTGTTCTGAGCCGAAAATGGTAACCCTACCACTCAGCTCACACTGTTTTGTTTGCTCTCATGCTTTAGTAGCTCATTCTCTTCCTGATTGGATTGTGGATACAGGAGCAAACAAACATGTAGTTCGTGATCGAGTGGGATTCGTAGATTACGATCGAGTACCAACGGGCACCCAGTTTGTCACTCTTGGGAAATGGCGCGAAGGAAGAAGTCCTTGGAGTTGGTTCGTATCAACTCAAGTTGCGTGGTGGCCGCACTTTACTTCTTCAGGACGTGCTATATGCACCCGGAATTCGATGTAATCTATGTTCAGTTTTAGCTTTGTTGCTTTTAGGATATTCCTTCCATTTTGACAGAGATCGCCATGATATTTCCTTTCATGGTACTTTGTTTGGACATGGTACATTAGTTGATGGTTTCTTTAAATTAGTTTTGGAGGATGATTCGTTTGCATTTGCTTCTTCTTCTACTAATCTCTGTGATGAATCCGTTAAATGGCATGCCAGATTAGGCCATATAGGTCAAGAAAGAATGAATAGACTGGCTCGAGAAGGCCTTTTGGGGTCTCTCGCCAAAGTTGACCTATCTGTGTGCGAGCCTTGTCTAGCTGGGAAGGCATATAGAAAGCCTTTTGGTAAGGCTGCTCGTGCCTCTCATCCTTTAGAGCTGATCCACTCAGATATTTGTGGGCCAATGAATGTGAGGGCCCGGCATGGTGCGTGCTATTTTCTCACATTCATTTATGATTATTCCCGTTATGGCTATGTGTATTTGCTTTCTCGCCGATCTGAAGCTTTAGATTGCTTCAAGCACTTCGTTGCGGAGGCTGAGAATCAAATAGAAAGAAGTGTAAAGGCACTTCGCACTGATCGAGGCCGAGAGTACTTGTCTGATCAGTTCAAGACTTATTGTGAGCAAAAGGGCATTAGTAGACAGCTCACTATTCCGGGTACTCCGCAACAAAATAGTGTTGCAGAGCGAAGGAATCGTACTCTACTGGACATGGTTAGGTCGATGATGGCGCAAGCTCATCTTCCCATAAGTTTTTGGGGAGATGCCCTTTTGACTGCAGCCTACATCCTTAATCGAGTCCCTAGCAAATCAGTGCCTTCTACTCCATATGAGTTGTGGAGTGGTAGAAAGCCGAGTTTACACTACTTACGTCCCTGGGGTTCAGCTGGATATTTACACAACCCCTCACATAGATTCGGGAAACTCGGCCCAAGAGCGAGCAAGCATGTGTTCATCAGGTACCCTGAAAATTCGAAGGGCTATGTGATGTATGGTGAACACCCAGATGGAGGTATGATCGAGATTGAGTCTCGTAATGTGGAATTTCTAGAAAACGATTTTCCAAGCATTGGTGAAATGCGGAGAGACGTCGAATTGTATAAGTTACAGGACGACGCTACCCTATCTGCTATTGAGGGTGATCGATCATTTTCTGAAGTCGCTGAAGGAAGTGGTAACGATCCTCCGGCTAGTGGGAGTGCTTCCATAAGTGAGAGCATACCCATGGAAGTCGGCAACCTAGGTCCTCAATTGCGTAGAAGTGAACGTGGACACATCCCCCGTCGGTATTTTGAGATCGAAGGGGATATTTTCATGTGCACTCCGCTCGATGATGATGAGCCTGCTTCTTATAAAGAAGCACTGCAGATGTCAGCTTGCAGTGAGTGGACAACTGCTATGAGAGATGAGATGGATTCCATGAGCAAGAACCAAGTATGAGAGTTGGTTGACCTTCCGCCTGGGCGCAAGTCTATTGGAAATAAATGGGTTTTAAAATTAAGCGTAAGGCGGATGGATCAATCGATAAATACAAGGCTCGGCTCGTGGCCAAGGGCTATACTCAGAGGCAAGGGGTAGATTATAACGAGACGTTTGCTCCCGTTGTGCGATTTGCCTCTATACGTTTGATTCTAGCCTTAGTGGCACATCTAGATTTGGAATTGTTCCAAATGGATGTGAAGACAGCTTTCCTCAATGGAGGGTTAGCGGAGGAGATCTATATGGACCAACCTGAGGGTTTTGTACTCAAAGGTCAAGAAGACAAGGTTTGTCGCCTTAAAAGGTCCATTTATGGTCTCATGCAGTCGTCGAGGCAGTGGTATTTCAGGTTTCATAAAGCCATCACCTCTATCGGTATGTCCATAATAGAGGAAGACCACTGCGTATATGTCAAGAAGACAGAAAAGGGGATTCTGTTCCTCTCCCTATACGTCGACGACATACTATTGGCTGGAAACGATATGGAGTTGATTAATACCACTAAGGAGTGGTTGTCTCTCAACTTTGAGATGAAAGACATGGGTGAGGCGAGCTATGTACTCGGAGTGAAGGTCATCAGAGATCGCTCTAGAAAACTTCTTGGTTTGTCTCAAGAATCTTATATTAAAAAGATATTGGAGCGATTTAGGATGCATCACTGTAAACCCGTTGACACTCCAGTAGAGAAGAATCAAACTCTGAGTCTTGATCAATGCCCTAAAACGGATAAAAAAAAGAGAGCAAATGAGTAGGGTTCCTTATGCGAGTGCAATTGGCAGCTTGATGTACGCTATGATGTGTACTCGGCCTGACATTTGCTTCGCTGTTGGCTTGGTAAGTCGTTACCAGAGCAACCCAGGACCTATTCATTGGCAAGCGGTCAAGAGGATCTTTCGATATTTAAAGGGAACCAGTGATCTCGTTCTCTGCTTTCAAGATGGGGACTTGAGATTGAAAGGATATAGCAACGCTGATTGGGGCGGTGATAGAGATGAGCGCAGGTCCACTTCAGGCTATGTGTTTATGCTTGGAGGTGGAGAAATTTCCTGGTGTAGTAAGAAGCAGAGCTGCGTAGCCCTGTCTACCATGGAAGCGGAGTACGTTGCTTGTTCAACAGCCGTTCAGGAGGCTGTTTGGTTGAGGAGATTTCTCCAGCACCTCGACATCGTGACTCGAGCTGATGAGCTTGTTGAGATGTTCTCTGATAGTATAGCTACCCTGGAGTATGTGAAGGACCCTAAGTACCATGGCAGGACCAAGCATATTGACATTCGTTTTCACTACATTCGAGAGATGATCAAGCTAGGTGAGGTCACTCTTAGACATATCTCCACCACGAGGATGGTGGTTGATCCGTTGACCAAGTCGATAGCTAGGGATATGTTCCAGACCCATATTAGGAGTTTGGGTCTTCGCAGGTTATGATGTATGGACATTATTGTATCTTATGCTTTCTTAATAAAAATATGTTTTTCTCCTTTCAAGTATGATTGCGTAATTGATACTAGTAGGCACATATTTCGATAAGTCACCAGGCTCAGATCAGCCCACTCACATGGGTGATCGCCCTGGCACCTAAGTGGTGAGCAGGATGAGATGAAATAATCATATTAAACTTGAGTAGTTGTAATATGATTGCTTTGTTCATATATGTTATGAATAAAGTGTTGATATAATTTAAAAGTCGCCTTAATTAGTTTAAGATGAGACTCTCAGGAGTTGGATATGAGAATTCTTCTGTGAAATTTCATATCGAGCCTGTATAGCAGCCGAACTTAAGTACTCAGGTTAGAGAGATGACTTGAGTTGTGTTCGTGGTTAGATACCTTAGTGGTACCTAGACCAAGGTTCGTATGGCGTTTTTTAGAGCGTGACACATCCCATTGAGTGGGAGCTCCGCCATAGCATACATATCATACTGTATGTGCTTGTCGACCAGTTAGTAGAGTGACATAAGCTCTTCCCTCCATGTCACTGTGTGAGCACTAACACTTTTATGCCCTCGACTTAGAACTACGTTATGAAGTGGAGGTCCGAAGTAACTAACTTAGCGTGTATCTCAGGGTCATGAGAAAATACGATCTCGCGGAGCATGTCTAGTAAAGTACTTGGATCGATGCAGATTAACGTGAGGGGCTGAGGAAGATGTTTCGATAACACACCACGTAAGCCTTGTGACTCATTGCCCGGGCGGTTATCTCGGTTGTGTTGCTTGAGATAATCATGAGTACGAGAAACGATTGTGAGGTCGAGCCCTGTCATTACAGGAGAGGGACTTTGTGATGCTTGATCCGGTGTGTGTTGAGACATCTGAGGCATAGACGAATTAAGTCGGTGATGTGCTATGTTAGTTAGGTGGTGACTTAATATAGCACTCCCGCATTGCGTTTCTTTCGTCAGGTCGCACGCTCCATTACCCGTATGAAGAGAAGATTGAATGAAAGAGAATTGGCCAATGTGGCCAAGTGGGAGATTGTTGCCATATGGTATGTCCACATTGGCGGGTTAAGATTTAACCCGATCCACATGGGATGTGGATCATAATTTATCCTAATAGATTTAGGATAAGAATAAATAATATATTTCTTATCAGTTAAGAAACATATCTATAAGAATCCTAATCCTAATCTCTATGTGAGATTCAGGATATTTTAGGGAGTCCCGATAATCTATAAATACTCCTTCCTTCTCATGGATTGAACATCCGAAAATATAGAGAATCCACGGATTTCTCTCTTCCTCTCTCTCATCTTTATCTCTGGGATTTCCACCTACGTTTACGGGGTTTTGGAGTGTGGACATAGAAGAGGACTCTGGTAGCTCTCTTCGATTCGCATCTGATTCGTGACGCAAGGCATAGACGTGGGAGAAGGCGAGATACGTGGGAGATCCAGAACCGTCAACACCAGGACGATCTCGGAGGCTAGTAAAATAAGCAACCCGATCCAATTTCGGTTCCTGGATACGTTTTTGATATTCATATCCAAAATTATATATGTTTAACATCAAATAAATCCGCTCCGTTCGGGTTCAGGATCGAATAAATTCCTATGTAAGCTCCCTATATGGGTATACATCATACGCGCTTCATCCAAAAATTGATAATTTTTAAAAAAATTCAGTAAAAAAAAATAGTGATAAGATAAGTGAATTAACAAGAATCACAAATATTTTAGGATGTAAACTTTACATCCTGAAAGTAGGGTGTATTAATAACATTGCTCTATCCATATACTTTATCGATCTCTTTTTCATTCGATCTAATTGATGACTCATGTCAGGCCAATTTGGGTACCTTATAGCTATATAATAGAAGTGTTGTTCAAATAAAGTCGTCTCGAAAAGTATTTAAATAAAAAATTTTGTTTAAAGGAGATAGAAACTCACTTAAGTTTCTTGCCAAAATAAACAATATTCTAACCACATTTGGTATTATTGTCGTTTTTCTACTTTTTTAAAACAAAGTTTACATAAAATAGTGTAAATAGGAA
This sequence comes from Puya raimondii, assembly GCA_016920855.1. Lineage (NCBI taxonomy): Eukaryota > Viridiplantae > Streptophyta > Magnoliopsida > Poales > Bromeliaceae > Puya > Puya raimondii. The sequence continues at coordinate 27,719,108 of JABWPP010000049.1, forward strand.
TGGTGGATTACTTGCAAACCTTACATCTGAGATATTTAGTCGACAACTATAATACCAGAAACCTGAGAACCCCCCTTCTTTAGTTAAATTTTGTCAATTAGTTTGATTTACTGAATCTTTTCTTTTTGTTTTATCGTGCGGTCAATCGCGCTTTACTTTCGATCAATCGGCCTTGGTTTTCCCAACCTCACATGATCCGCTCGCTTGCTCTCTCTTCCTACTGAAAAATTCTAGAATGCACCGGGTATATTGGTGACGTGGCGTCCCAAACCAATCAAATAATTTCTTTTTGGGTTATATGTCCCATCGTGATTATAAAAAAATATTTTTGCTGTACTTTTTTTGAAAATGAGAGATGTGACTGGTTTGTTATTGATGACGTGGTGCAAGCGTGACACAATAGACTTCCTCCTCTTCTACCCCCTCTTGTTATATTAACACTCTGCTCAGTCGACGGGGCGGCGACACGTGTTCGCCCCCACCACCACCATCCCCTTCCCCCTTCCCCCTTCCCCTTCTTTATAAACACTTCTCTCTCCCTCCCCCCGCTTCGAGCTTTCTCTTTCCTTTCTTTCTTTCCCTATTTTCCCCGTACTAACCTATTCTCCTCTCCTCCTCCTAGGTTTGGAGTCTTTCTCTTCTTCTTCTTCTACTTCCTCTCTCTCTCACTACGATATCTCCCATACTACTAGAAAATTAGTTATTAGTGGTTTTTATTTACACTGCTAAAAGATCAACGAATGCCGCTAAATTTTAGTAGCATATGACACTCAATGTTGCCTATGCCAATATTGCTAAAAGTATTAGCAGCATTTATAATGAATGCCGCTAATGTAAATCAATTGGTGTCATGTTCCTTAAAATTTTAATTTTATTCTAGATTCAAATTTAAATTTATATTTGATTTTTTTTTAGAGAAAGGTAGCATGCTACCCGCTTCGTTTATTTCTTTTAGAAATAAGAAGAGCTAGAAATGTGAATCAACTAGAATTCGAACTTGCGACCTCGGATACCAACCACCAAGCCCCTTGCCACTTGCGCTATGATATTAAATTTAAATTTTTAATTTTCAAATATCAAATTTTAAGTTTCAAAATTCACAATTTTAAATTTTAAATTTTAAATTTAAGATAAAATTTAAAAATTTAAAATTTAAAAATTTACAATTTAAAATTAAAATTTTAGAATTTAAAATTTAAAATTTAAAATTTAAAATTTTTAAATTTTAAATTATTAGTTTAAAATTTTAAATTATAAGTTTCAAATTTTTAAAATTCAAATTCTAAATTTTTAAACTTTAATTTCAAAATTTTAAATTCTAAGTATAAAATGAGATATATTAATAATTATATATTGATTAGTGACGGCATTTAGCAATAAGCGCTGCTACTTTGTTACATTTAGTATCATTTTTTATAAAATGCTGGAAACTTCAGCGGCATTCACTAATTTACCCTGCTAATTTATTCTATTTTGCAACACAAATAGTAAATTACTGGTAAATTATTAAATCCAATCGTAATTATCAAGTAATGCTGTTAAATATATTAATTAGCATGATTTAAATAAATGTTGCGGAGTAAATGCTGCTAAATCATGAATTTGTTGTAGCCCTCCCTTACTTGCCAAATTGTCCCATACTACAACAAATTCATGATTTAACGGCATTTACACCGCAGTATTTATCTAAACCATACTAATTAATATATTTAATAGCATTACTTGATAATTGCCGCTAAATTTAATAATTTAGCGGCAATTTACTATTAATGTTGCAAAATAGGATAATGTGAAATCCCAGGTAGTCCTATATATAAGATATCATAAGGCTAAACTCTTAACCCGACTTAAGCATTTTGGGCGGTGGGTAGGCCCAAGAGGTTAAGAGAGTTAAGCGAGCTAGGACGGAAGTAGTCTTAGGATGGGTGACCCCCTAGGAAGTTGGGGCGTCACAGTTGGTATCAGAGCCAATTACCAGCCGGAAGTATGAGATAAGTCTCGATTGAGCCAGGGTCAGAATGACAAGGCTAGCAAGACGAGTCTCACATCGCCTGGTACTTGTGAGTCCGAGCCTGATAAGGACGTCAGGACTTAAAAGGGGGGAGAATGTGAGACCCAAGATAGTCCTATATATAAGATATAATAAGGCTAAAACTCTTAACCCAGCTTAAGTATTTTGGGCGGTGGCTAGGCCCAAGAGATTAAGAGAGTTAAGCGTGCTAGGACGGGAGTAGTCCTAGGATGGGTGACTTCCTGGGAAGTTGGGGCGTCACAGTTGGTATCAGCGCCAATTACCAGCCGGAAGTATGAGATGAGTCTCGGCTGAGCCAGGGTCGGAATGACTCATCTCGGCTGAGCCAGGGTCGGAATGACAAGGCTAGCAAGACGAGTCTCACATCGCCTGGTACTTGTGAGTCTGAGCTTGACGAGAACGTCAGGACTTAAAGGGGGGAGAATGTGAGACCCCAGATAGTCCTATATATAAGATATAATAAGGCTAAAACTTTTAACCCTGCTTAAGCATTTTGGGTGGTGGCATGGCCCAAGAGGTTAAGAGAGTTAAGCGTGCTAGCACGGGAGTAGTCCTAGGATGGGTGACCCCCTGGGAAGTTGGGGCGTCACAGATAAATTAGCAGCATATAATAGTGAATGCTGCTGAAGTTTCCAGCATTTTATAAAATATGATACTAAATGTAACAAAGTAGCAGCACTTATTGCTAATTGTCATCACTAATCAAAATATAATTATTAATATATCCTATTTTATACTTAGAATTTAAAATTTTGAAATTAAAGTTTAAAAATTTAGAATTTGAATTTTAAAAATTTGAAACTTATAATTTAAAAAATTAAACTTATAGTTTAAAATTTAAAATTTAAATTTATATTTTATATTTTAATTTATAAAGTTTCAATTTTAAATTTTAATTTATAAAGTTTCAATTTTAAATTTTAAAAATTTAAAATTTATCTTAAATTTCAAATTTCAAATTTGAAATTGTGAATTTTGAAACTTAAAATTTGATATTTGAAAATTAAAAATTTAAATTTAATATCTAATTTAGAATTTAAGATTTAAAACTTTAAAATTTAAAAATTTAAAACTTAAAATTTAAAATTTAAAAAATTTAAATATATATAAATGTCGTCCCTAGCGCAAGTGGCAAAGGGCTTGGTAGTTGGTACCTGAGTTCCTATGTTCGAATCCTAGTTGATTCACATTTCCAGCTAAGTTTATTTCTAAAAAGAAATAAACGAAGCGGATAGCATGCTACCTTTCTTTCTCAAAAAAAAATAGCATAGGCAGCATTTGGCATCATATGCTACTAAAACTTTTAGCGGCATTTGTTGATCTTTTAGCAGTATAAATAAAAGCCGCTAATGACTAATTTTCTAGTAGTCCCTCCCTAGCCAAACCGGCTACCTTGCACTTGTTTCAAGTGGCCAGCATCATTAAGGAAGGATGCTTGCGACGAGGGCACTTGGAGCAAGTCTGTGACAGGCTAAAAAAAATCTGTGTCGATGAAACCTGATGGTAAATACTCGAAATTTGAATTACTCCTCTTTTTTTATCTTCTCTCCTCATGTTTTCTTGGTTCCGAGAAGTTTCATCCTTTGTGTGACTAGGGACACTCAGAGGGAGTGACACCCCGCTTTTTGGATACGTTCCAGCGACGTTCAGACTTGAGGTTCTGGCCTTAGGATACCAGGATGTCGACCGAGGTTCTTGACGGTCGACTGACTGAGGTATTCCAAGATACTTAACCTTCGAGTTGACATTAGTCAACTAATCGTGAGCAATGGTCGATCGACTGCTAGAGATAGTCAACCGCAAAGGACTACAGTGAACCCGAATCTTGTTTCTTTTAAAGCTCTCTTCTTTCTTTTAGGATATGGGAACTTAATGGGTTTCTTTTGAATATCTTCTTGCTAGGTACCCCTGCTACTAATCCGCACCATCCAACCGTTCCCTCCCCTATCGTTGAGGACCTTACTGTTGGCAATTAATTATTGACTAAATTAAGTCCAACTTCCTGCCCGGTTATAATAGGCCCAGGAGACTAATAAGTTTGATTGGACGAGACTAATAAGTTGAGTGAGGATACGGTCCACAATAGACCTAATGGCAATAGGCCCAACAATAGAACTAATGTCCAGATAGGTTGAGTCAGGTCGAAACCCGTGAGTACTGTAGTTGAATCCTTAATTGCGATGGGTGCGCCCTTCCTATTAGCACGCACTTTTAGAATAGTTGGTTAGCAGTTACGATCCACACTTACTGTTAGGAAATTACAGGATGTCCAAAACACCCGATATCCCATACCTGATCCAGACCCTACCCCGACCCGAACCGAACCAAACCCATTCGAACCTTATAAAAGTGGATAGTATATGGGTTAGAAAAATTATCCATTAAAGTTTCGGGTATGGGTCCGGATACTTTATACCCATACCTGACTCAGACTCAACCTGGACCTGATCTTTTGGTAAGTAGGGGCCCAGAATCATTTTCATATCCGGACCCAGTCCTGGACCTGGAATTGGGCCTGGTAAAATACCCGACCGTCAAAAGTTAAAGCGAAGAGAAGAAAAAAAAAAGAAAAGAAAAAACTTGATACTTATCTTTTCACTATAATATTTCAGACTTATTGTGTATGTCTTTTAACTATATTGTAGTAGGTGCATGCGTTTCAGACTTATGATATATGCTATGTGACTAGTTGTATGTGTTTTATGCAATTATGTAATATATGTTTGGACTTATCAATATAATTTCAATTATTATGTTGTTGTATGTATTTAGGCGGTGATTTTATATATTTTAAAGTAATTAATACATGTACAACTATTGCAAATTTTGTACTTTTATTTTGAACTTGTCATGTAATAAATATGTGTGTTTTATGTCAGTGATACGCATACGGGTACCTGTACCCAATCTAGACCATACCGTACCCGACCTATACCCGATCTTAAGTGAATAATATACACGTAGTCACTACCCATATATGCTTAAATGGACTTGATAGATATATTAGAAATTAAGTACCCAGATCCAAACCCGCCCCAACCCGCCCCAAAATTGAATGGGTAGGGTATGTTTTTTTTTTTCCCCCCTACACATTTCTTTTTAGGTTATGGATACTATTATCTCATTGAATTACGCTAAATTTAATATATTAAATTCTTGCTAAAGTTGATGCAGTCTCTATCTGGACATATCACGGGATATTACATTAGTAACTATATGCCATTGTGAAGATACTTGAATTTAGCATTCTCTTGCTCATTGATGGACAATTAGAAATGCATCATGCACTAACTACGTATCTGATTCAAGTAACTATACTCTTATTTATTTACATGCTATGTAAATAATTATATCTAAGAATGATCATGATCTGAATGACTAGAACTCCTTAGGGGCTGTTTGGTTTGGTGTAAGTGGAGGGGTGAAACTCAAATTCCATGACATCCCGTATTTGGTTTGTTGTAAGTCAAAAAAATTATGTAACTCAAGTTACGTTATACCTCCACTTCACCAACTCTTGACTTCTCCCTTTAGAGTACTGAACTCAAGTTCCGCCATACTCAACTTTTTTTTAAAAAAATATTAAATATTAAAACCTAAACTCTACTTACTTCAGAAAGGATTAGAGTTACTTTTTTTTACAATGGGTTAAGATTACTTCCAACAATAATGAGTGATTAATTATTTAATAGGTTGAATTTTATAGGGGTAAGTTTACCAATATATTTTGGAGGTAAGGGATCTACTTACTTACATCAAAATAAATAATGAAACTCAAAAAATTAATTCACCAGCATCAAGTTATACCAAAATAAATAGAAGAAGTGATTGAATTCCTATAAGCCAAGAGAAGCGACTTCTTGTCCATAATAACCACTCAAACCAGACTCGCCATTTCAAACGTGACTCGGCCCAACATGTCCTCCCGCCATAGGGCATGATGCTGATCCCAATAAGCCAACACTGGCCATATGTACTGAGTATGTGATGGTGAGAGTGTGTACAGATTGGTGAGCATATGTCAAGATAAGTGTTATAATCTTTGTGGGATGCGGTGTATGGTGTGGACTCTATCGTGAGATGCATTAGGTCAGACTCCCTTGAGTATATATGTCGATTAAGACCGTCGATAGGGTCGAGGGTCCGAGTGATTAAGCTTGTGAGTGACCATGCGTGGGAGTCGACCTAGTGTTACTGGCAATGGTAGGTGTAGTGTATTGTAGAGTGGAGATTTAGATTACGTACGCGGGAGTCAATGTGCGCCGAGTCTGGTAGGCCAGGACGTAAGGATCTAACCCTGAAAAGGTATTGGGTTAGATCAGATCCTAACATCTATATTTCTGACGGCGCGTACGAGGGTAAGGACAAGATGCAAGTATAGTGTGCATTGTGTAGGAATATAATACTGAGCGATATTTCTTACCAAATCAGTTGGGATGACCGGAATACATCAGGATGACCAATTAGTACACCATGACCAGAGAGGTACGATTTAAGTAGTATCAGTGAGGATGAATAACGTACTCCTGATGTATCATATCGGATACATTATGAAGAACTATATTGGAGTGACGCGTAGTGTTCGTAGGTGGGAAGTAGATTCATGGAGTATAGCGATGAGGTGTGTTGGTATCTGTCTATTCTATGCTCCTATTGCATCCATGGACTATTTGCATATTATTTATTTTATTTTTTTTAGAGAAAGGTAGCACGCTACCCGCTTCGTTTATTTTTTTTAGAAATAAATTTAGCTGAAAATGTGAATCAACTAGGATTCGAACTCGGGACCTCGGGTACCAACCACCAAGCCTTTTGCCACTTGCGCTAGGGACGGTCGGTACTATTTGCATATCAACTAAAAGTAAATATTAATTCATTGAGATCATTTCATAATCGCATGGGCTTCGTGTCTAGATCTCTTGCCACCAGTGGAGCACGAGCCTACATCTTCAGAGCCTGCTATTAACCCTCTAGCTTCTGAGAGTGCCGACGGGAGCGACATGTAGGGCCAGTACTACTATTATTAGGTGTTTGTCACTCACTGTTTATCTTGAGCATCTCGCTTTTATACTTTTGAAGAGTTATATTTTAGTGATGAAGGGACTTTGAGACTCCCGTAATCTTTGTATTACATACGTCATGCTCTGTATTCTCCTTTCATACCCTACAATATTTGTGGATGTGCACTTATTCATTGCCGGACCTTGAGGTCCCTAGACCTATTCCGTTATTCCGTCTATGATAGTAGAGTTGCAGTGCCAGAGATAAATCAGCCTTGTAGGATTCAGAATTTGAGCCCAAATCAGATCAAATTTTGAGTTTTGCAGCATACCCGTAGCATCCTAAAAGGTCTAGGATGTGACAGCAACAAAAAATAAGAACTTGGAAGCAATATTTCTTTCCAATTTTCAAAATTGTCTAAACAAATTGTCATTGTGACGCCCCGGACTTCCCAGTGGGTCACCCATCCTAGGACTACTCCCGTCCTAGCATGCTCAGTACTCTCTCAACCTCTTGGGCCTAGCCACCGCCCAAAATGCTTAAGCCGGGTTAAGAGTTTAGCCCTATTATATTTTTTATATAGGACTACCTGAGGTGTCACAGTCATCCATCGCTTAACCAAAGTACATTACAAGGTAACTACAATGACAACAAGAAAAAATCCTTTCCACTAAAAAAAAAATAGAAAAATGACAACGATGCTAAATGCGGTCTAAATTTGTCATTTGCCTAAAGCCTAATATTACTTCTTTTTAGGGAATGTTTGGTTCTACTACAATTGAAATTATTATGTATATAGATACACAATTGCCATTTAAGCAACAAAAAAAAATGATTTGCTATAATTATATCTTAAATACAGCAGTTCGACTTTGATGAAGGTCCAACTACTGTATTTTAACCTACGTCCAAATTGGACATAGTTAGAAATTTTACTCTAAGATTGCCTTAACCCACTCACCTAATATTAAAAATACTTTTTTAACATTCCAAGTTATTTCAAATATATCTCCAGAGTTAAATTCTATTAGTGAACCGTTAGCAACAACCGTTATTTCTGTAAAATTACTATTTTGCCCTTTCCAATATACTCACCAACTTTTCTTATTTGCCCTTAAGTTAGGAACAAAAGAAGTATTTTAGTTTTTGTTTTCTTTTCAAATATACTCTTCGACAATCACCAACTTTTCTTATTTGCCCTTAAGTTAAGGGTAAAAGATGTATTTTTATTTTTTTAACTCTGGTAGAAATTTAATCCGTGTTTAATCTGAGATAACTTAACGGGTACTAACAGCGAAAATATTTTTGAATAACGGAGAAATATACGAGGGGCATATTTGAAACAAAAAAAAACGTAGTGGTACATTAGTTATTTCAGAATTTTTCAGGAGCATATTAGATATCACCCCTTTTATAAAAAAGGGGTAATGCATTCAAAAAAAGTAATTTGTAATTATAATTTTCACAAGCACATACGTCAAGCTAGTTAAATACAAATATAATTACTACATTTTATACTCTATATATTTCTGATTATATTGTATTTATAACAATATCCAAACGTTATATATTCTTATTACTAAGTATCATGAGGACATATCAGGCACAACTTCGCGCACAGAAAAAAATTTATTGCATCTGAGTCTGTAAGAACAGATGATCTGAAGGCACTATTTCCACGCATAGAGTTGCAAAAGTTATCGATTGATTATACTATACGGACTTAATTAAACTCGTAATTTTGTAAAATAAAAGATGCTTAGAACTAACTATGAAACTATATATATTATTCAAAAAAATTATTTATTGAAAATATAAATCCAGTGCATGCGATATTAACCCTTAACAACCCTGAAGCGTTATTAAAGTGGAATAAAGTATTAATTAATTCTTGTGGGCTCACAAATCACATCAACATCAAATGACTGAGACATCAAAGAAGTTTGCATGTCACGTAGTAAGAATTACGACCGTTGAAAATTTAGGGAGGGGCAATTACTTATACTTATATATATTGTTGAAACGTTTTCGATTTTCTTTTTTATTTTATTTAGAAAGTTAATTTAAAATTATTTTTTTAACATTTTAATTTTTTTAAAAATATATCTCTATAGTTAAATTCTGTTAGTGAATTATTGGTAACAGCTGTTATATTTATAAAATTA